>JASTWF010000294.1:60000-62500 GCA_030390025.1 Squalus acanthias | reverse complement strand
CCCCCAATCTTCTCCCCCCGCCCCCAATCATCTCCCCCCGCCCCCAATCGTCTCCCCCCCTCCCCCAATCTTCTCCCCCCGCCCCAAACTTCTCCCCCCGCCCCCAATCTTCTCCCCCCGCCCCCAATCTTCTCCCCCCGCCCCCAATCTTCTCCCCCCGCCCCCAATCTTCTCCCGACCCCTCGCCCCCAATCTTCTCCCCACCCCCCCCGCCCCCAATCTTCTCCCCACCCCCCCCGCCCCCAATCTTCTCCCCCCGCCCCCAATCTTCTCCCAACCCCCCCCAATCTTCTCCCGGCCCCCCCCAATCTTCTCCCCCCGCCCCCAATCTTCTCCCCCCCCAATCTTCTCCCCCTGCCCCCAATCTTCTCCCAGCCCCCCCCAATCTTCTCCCCCCCGCCCCAATCTTCTCCCCCCGCCCCAATCTTCTCTCCCCCTGCCCCCAATCTTCTCCCCCTGCCCCCAATCTTCTCCCCCCCGCCCCAATCTTCTCTCCCCCTGCCCCCAATCTTCTCCCCCTGCCCCCAATCTTCTCCCCCCCTGCCCCCAATCTTCTCCCAGCCCCCCCCAATCTTCTCCCCCCCGCCCCAATCTTCTCCCCCTGCCCCCAATCTTCTCCCCCCCGCCCCAATCTTCTCTCCCCCTGCCCCCAATCTTCTCCCCCCGCCCCAATCTTCTCTCCCCCTGCCCCCAATCTTCTCCCCCCCGCCCCAATCTTCTCTCCCCCTGCCCCCAATCTTCTCCCCCTGCCCCCAATCTTCTCCCCCCCGCCCCAATCTTCTCCCCCTGCCCCCAATCTTCTCCCCCCCGCCCCAATCTTCTCTCACCCTGCCCCCAATCTTCTCCCCCTGCCCCCAATCTTCTCCCCCTGCCCCCAATCTTCTCCCAGCCCCCCCCAATCTTCTCCCCCCCGCCCCAATCTTCTCCCCCGCCCCAATCTTCTCTCCCCCTGCCCCCAATCTTCTCCCCCCCGCCCCAATCTTCTCTCCCCCTGCCCCCAATCTTCTCCCCCCCGCCCCAATCTTCTCTCACCCTGCCCCCAATCTTCTCCCCCTGCCCCCAATCTTCTCCCCCTGCCCCCAATCTTCTCCCAGCCCCCCCCAATCTTCTCCCCCCCGCCCCAATCTTCTCCCCCCGCCCCAATCTTCTCCCCCCTGCCCCCAATCTTCTCTCCCCCTGCCCCCAATCTTCTCTCCCCCTGCCCCCAATCTTCTCCCAGCCCCCCCCAATCTTCTCCCAGCCCCCCCAATCTTCTCCCCCCCTGCCCCCAATCTTCTCCCCCCCCCAATCTTCTCCCCCCCGCCCCAATCTTCTCTCCCCCTGCCCCAATCTTCTCCCCCCCCGCCCCAATCTTCTCCCCCCCCCCCAATCTTCTCCCAACCCCCGCCCCAATCTTCTCCCCCCCCGTCCCCAATCATCTCCTGCCCCCTGTCTTCTAACGGTCCAGGGCCCCCTCAATCTTTGCCTCACATGGCGCACACATGATCCCGCCCTAACTGCTCTGTGCGGTCTAGTGCCGCAGGCCTACTCGCCCACAGCCAGCCAGGCTCCCTCTCTCACTCCGTACCTGTCTCTCTCTCTCTCTCTCTCTCTCACTCTCTACCTGTCTCTCTCTCTCTCTCACTCTGTACCTGTCTCTCTCTCTCTCTCTCTCTCACTCTGTACCTGTCTCTCTCTCTCTCTCTCTCACTCTGTACCTGTCTCTCTCTCTCTCTCTCTCACTCTGTACCTATCTCTCTCTCTCTCTCTCTCTCACTCACTACCTGTCTCTCTCTCTC
This sequence comes from Squalus acanthias, assembly GCA_030390025.1. Classification (NCBI taxonomy): domain Eukaryota; kingdom Metazoa; phylum Chordata; class Chondrichthyes; order Squaliformes; family Squalidae; genus Squalus; species Squalus acanthias. The sequence continues at coordinate 60,722 of JASTWF010000294.1, read as the reverse complement.
TCTCTCTCTCTCACTCTGTACCTGTCTCTCTCTCTCTCTCTCTCTCTCTGTACCTGTCTCTCTCTCTCTCTCTCTCTCTCACTCTGTACCTGTCTCTCTCTCTCTCTCTCTCTCTCACTCTGTACCTCTCTCTCTCTCTCACTCTGTACCTGTCTCTCTCTCTCTCTCACTCTGTACCTCTCTCTCTCTCTCTCTCTCTCTCACTCTGTACCTGTCTCTCTCTCTCTCTCACTCTGTACCTCTCTCTCTCTCTCTCTCTCTCACTCTGTACCTCTCCATCTCTCTCTCTCTCACTCTGTACCTGTCTCTCTCTCTCTCTCTCTCTCTGTACCTGTCTCTCTCTCTCTCCCTCTCTTTCACTCTGTACCTGTCTCTCTCTCACTCTGTACCTGTCTCTCTCTCTCTCACTCTGTACATGTCTCTCTCTCTCTCACTCTGTACCTCTCTCTCTCTCTCTCTCTCTCTCACTCTGTACCTGTCTCTCTCTCTCTCTCTCTCTCTCTCTCACTCTGTACCTCTCTCTCTCTCTCTCTCTCTCTCTCACTCTGTACCTGTCTCTCTCTCTCTCTCACTCTGTACCTGTCTCTCTCACTCTCTCTCTCACTCTGTACCTCTCTCTCTCTCTCTCACTCTGTACCTGTCTCTCTCTCTCTCTCACTCTGTACCTGTCTCTCTCTCTCTCTCTCTCTCACTCTGTACCTGTCTCTCTCTCTCTCTCTCTC
>JASTWF010000294.1:0-55000 GCA_030390025.1 Squalus acanthias | reverse complement strand
CTCTCTCTGTTCCTGTCTCTCTCTCTCTCTCTCTCTCACTCTGTACTTGTTTTCTCTGTCACTCTGTACCTGTCTCTCTCTCTCTCTCTCTCTCTCTGTACCTCTCTCTCTCTCTGTAACTCTCTCTCTCTCTCTCTCTCTGTACCTGTCTCTCTCTCTCTCTCTCACTCTATACCTGTCTCTCTCTCTCACTCTATACCTCTCTCCCTCTCACTCTGTACCTGTGTGTCTCTCTCTCTCTCTCTCTCCCTCTGTACCTGTTTCTCTCTCTCTCTCTCTCTCACTCTGTACCTGTCTCTCTCTCTCTCTCTCTGTAACTGTCTCTCTCTCTCTCTCTCTGTACGTGTTTCTCTCTCTCTCTCTCTCTCTCTCACTCTGTACCAGTCTCTCTCTCTCTCTCTCTGTACCTCTCTCTCTCTCACACTCTGTACCTGTCTCTCTCTCTGTCTCACTGTATACCTGTCTCTCTCTCTCTCTCTCTCTCTCTCTGTCTCTCTCTCTCTCTCTCACTCTGTACCTGTCTCTCTCTCTCTCTCACTCTGTACCTGCCTCTCTCTCTCTCTCTCACTCTGTACCTGTCTCTCTCTCTCTTTCTCTCTCACTCTGTACATGTTTCTCTCTCTCTCTCTGTACCTGTCTCTCTCTCTCTCTCTCTGTACCTGTCTCTCTCACTCTCTCTTTCTCTCTCTCTCTCTCTCTCACTCTGTACCTGTCTCTCTCTCTCACTCTGTACCTGTCTCTCTCTCTCTCACTCTGTACCTATCTCTCTCATTCTCACTCCCTCTCTCTCTCTGTACATGTCTCTCTCTCTCTCTCACTCTGTACCTGTCTCTCTCTCTCTCACTCTCACTCTCTACCTCCCTCTCTCTCTCTCTCACTCTGTACCTCTCTCTCTCTCTCTCTCACCCTGTACCTCTCTCTCTCTCTCTCTCTCTCACTCTGTACCTGTCTCTCTCTCTCTCACTCTGTACCTGTCTCTCTCTCTCTCACTCTGTACCTATCTCTCTCTCATTCTCACTCCCTCTCTCTCTCTGTACATGTCTCTCTCTCTCTCTCACTCTGTACCTGTCTCTCTCTCTCTCACTCTCACTCTCTACCTCCCTCTCTCTCTCTCTCTCACTCTGTACCTCTCTCTCTCTCTCTCTCACCCTGTACCTCTCTCTCTCTCTCTCTCTCTCACTCTGTACCTGTCTCTCTCTCTCTCACTCTGTACCTGTCTCTCTCTCTCTCACTCTGTACCTATCTCTCTCTCTCACTCGCTCTCACTCTCTACCCCTCTCTCTCTGTACCTGTCTCTCTCTCTCTCTCTCTGTACCTGTCTCTCTCTCTCTCCCTCTCTCTCACTCTGTACCTGTCTCTCTCTCACTCTGTACCTGTCTCTCTCTCTCTCTCTCTCTCACTCTGTACATGTTTCTCTCTCTCTCACTCTGTACCTCTCTCTCTCTCTCTCTCTCTCTCTCTCTCACTCTGTACCTGTCTCTCTCTCTCTCACTCTGTACCTGTCTCTCTCTCTCTCTCACTCTGTACCTGTCTCTCTCTCTCTCTCACACTCTGTACCTGTCTCTCTCTCTCTCTCTCTCTCTCTCACTCTGTACCTATCTCTCTCTCTCTCTCTCTCTCACTCTACCTGTCTCTCTCTCTCACTCTGTACCTCTCTCTCTCTCTCTCTCTCTGTACCTGTCTTTCTCTCTCTCTTTCTGACTCTCTGTACCTGTCTCTCTCTCTCACTCTGTACCTGTCTCTCTTTCTCTCTTTCTGACTCTCTGCACCTGTCTCTCTCTCTCTCTCACTCTCTCTGTTACCTGTCTCTCTCTCTCACTCTGTACCTGTCTCTCTCTCTCTCTCTCTCTTTCTCACTCTGTACCTCACTCTCTCTCTCTGTCTCTCACTCTCTCTCACTCTGTACCTCTCTCTCTCTCACTCTCACTCTGTACCTGTCTCTCTCTCTCTCTCTCTCTCTCACTCTGTACCTGTCTCTCTCTCTCTCTCTCTCTCTCTCTCACTCTGTACCTGTCTCTCTCTCTCTCTCTCTCACTCTGTACCTGTCTCTCTCTCTCTCACTCTGTACTTGTTTTCTCTGTCACTCTGTACCTGTCTCTCTCTCTCTCTCTCTCTGTACCTCTCTCTCTCTCTGTAACTCTCTCTCTCTCTCTGTCTCTCTGTACCTGTCTCTCTCTCTCTCTCTCTCTCACTCTATAGCTGTCTCTCTCTCTCACTCTATACCTCTCTCCCTCTCACTCTGTACCTGTGTCTCTCTCTCTCTCTCTCTCCCTCTGTACCTGTTTCTCTCTCTCTCTCTCTCTCACTCTGTACCAGTTTCTCTCTCTCTCTCTCTCTCACTCTGTACCAGTCTCTCTCTCTCTCTCTCTCTCTCACTCTGTACCTGTCTCTCTCTCTCTCTCTCTCTCTCTCTCTCTCTCTCACTCTGTACCTGTCTCTCTCTCTCTCTCTCACTCTGTACCTGTTTCTCTCTCTCTCTCTCTCTCTCTGTACCTGTCTCTCTCTCTCTCTCTCTCTCACTCTGTACCTGTCTCTCTCTCTCTCTCTCTCTCTCACTCTGTACCTGTCCCTCTCTCTCTCTGTTCCTGTCTCTCTCTCTCTCTCGCTCTCCCTCTGTACCTGTCTCTCTCTCTCTCTCACTCTGTACTTGTTTTCTCTGTCACTCTGTACCTGTCTCTCTCTCTCTCTCTCTGTACCTGTCTCTCTCTCTCTCTCTCACTCTATACCTGTCTCTCTCTCTCACTCTATACCTCTCTCCCTCTCACTCTGTACCTGTGTCTCTCTTTCTCTCTCTCTCTCCCTCTGTACCTGTTTCTCTCTCTCTCTCTCTCTCACTCTGTACCTGTCTCTCTCTCTCTCTCTCTGTAACTGTCTCTCTCTCTCTCTCTCTGTACGTGTTTCTCTCTCTCTCTCTCTCTCTCACTCTGTACCAGTCTCTCTCTCTCTCTCTCTCTGTACCTCTCTCTCTCTCTCACACTCTGTACCTGTCTCTCTCTCTCTCACTCTGTACCTGTCTCTCTCTCTCTCTCACTGTATACCTGTCTCTCTCTCTCTCTCTCTCTCACTCTGTACCTGTCTCTCTCTCTCTCACTGTATACCTGTCTCTCTCTCTCTCTCACTCTATACCTGTTTCTCAGTCTCTCTCTCTCTTTGTAGCTGCACTGAGTGAAAGAGGTTACAGTTATTGAGAAATGGAAGAATTTATTGGCAATTAACTTCCCGTCAGGGTTGGGACAGTTGCTACTGGAATGATCGGCAGTGGCGAGGAACTGAAAGAAGCTGCACCCAGGATTGATTCATCAGTGCAGATTGCGAGATCGGCCAGTCACTTCTATGTTTCTATGTTCCCAGGATACTCTGCCCTGTCAGTGTGCTCAGTCCATCAGCAGGGGCCCAAAGCTGCCTTTCCGACAGTTGGGCATTCGCCTGTTCCAGAGTGATTGGTTAGGACAAGCTGTGTTCGAGATCGCTCCACTTTAGATTCTACTCAGTACCAAAGACAAGCATAGAATTGGGAAGCGATGGAGGCCAAGGAGCTGATAAACAGCAAGGAATTGGACTCAGACTCCGAGAAACTGACCTCAGCTCCTCCAACCAGCAAGAGCAATGAGCACAGGTGAGCATGAAAGATACAGATTAGCCTCCGTGGTTAGAAGTCTCTCTCCCTGAGGGAGCGCCGCACTGTCGGAGGGGCAGTACTGAGGGAGCACTGCACTGTCGGAGGGGCAGTACTGAGGGAGCGCTGCACTGTCGGAGGAGCAGTTCTGAGGGAGCATTGCACTGTCGGAGGGGACGTACTGAGGGAGCACTGCACTGTCGGAGGAGCAGTACTGAGGGAGCACTGCACTGTCGGAGGGGACGTACTGAGGGAGGGCTGCACTGTCAGAGGGGTAGTACTGAGGGAGTGACGCACTGACGGAGGGGCAGTACTGAGGGAGCGCGGCACTGTCGGAGGGGCAGTACTGAGGGAGTGCTGCACTGTCAGAGGGGCAGCACTGAAGGAGCGCTGCACTGTCGGAGGGGACGTACTGAGGGAGCGCTGCACTGTCAGAGGGGCAGCACTGAGGGAGCGCTGCACTGTCAGAGGGGACGTACTGAGGGAGCGCTGCACTGTCAGAGGGGCAGCACTGAGGGAGCGCTGCACTGTCGGAGGGGACGTACTGAGGGAGCGCTGCACTGTCAGAGGGGCAGCACTGAGGGAGCGCCGCACTGTCGGAGAGACAGTACTGAGGGAGCGCCGCACTGTCAGAGGGGCAGTACTGAGGGAGCGCTGCACAGTCAGAGGGGCAGTACTGAGGAAGCGCTGCACAGTCGGAGGGGCAGTACTGAGGGAGTGCTGCACTGTCGGAGGGGCAGTACTGAGGGAGCGCCGCACTGTCGGAGGGGCAGTACTGAGGGAGCGCTGCACAGTCGGAGGGGCAGTACTGAGGGAGCGCTGCACAGTCGGAGGGGCAGTACTGAGGGAGCGCTGCACTGTCGGAGAGGCAGTACTGAGGGAGCGCCGCACTGTCGGAGGGGCAGTACTGAGGGAGCGCTGCACAGTCGGAGGGGCAGTACTGAGGGAGCGCTGCACTGTCGGAGAGGCAGTACTGAGGGAGCGCTGCACTGTCGGAGGGGCAGTACTGAGGGAGTGCCGCTCTGTCGGAGGGGCAGTACTGAGGGAGCGCTGCACTGTCGGAGGGGCAGTACTGAGGGAGTGCCGCTCTGTCGGAGGGGCAGTACTGAGGGAGCACCGCACTGTAGGAGGGTCAGTACTGAGGGAGCGCCGCACTGTCAGAAGTGATGTCTTTCAGATGTGACATTAATCTGAGTCCAGGGCACTATTGGAAGTGAGTAGGGGAGTTCTCCTCAGAATCCTGCGACCAACATTCCTCCCTCAACCAATGAAGATTCTCTCTGTCATTGATCCCATTGGTGCTTGTGGGATCTTGCACAAATTGGCTGCTGTGCTTCACGACATGACATCAGTGACTCCACCTCGAACAGTATTTCAATCGGCTGTGAAGCACTTTGGGACATCCTGAGGTGGTGAAAGGAGCTGTGGAAATGCAAGGGTTTCCTTTCCCTCGTTGAGCTGGTGACGCTCACTCTACTCCGGCACTAATTGACCTCGATCAAACTCTGCGCTTCACTGAAGCTCATTCAACCTTTCAATTTGGAAAGCTCCTCACCCTGGCAGCAATGGCTCGCTCGTTGGGAAAGAGACTGCCTTTGAGTGTCTCCGCCAAGGGCACAGACAGGAGCACCTTTCTCAGATACACTTGATTCTGACCTCCCGATTAATCATGTTATCCTGAAACTTGAAGCAACCTAAGGCACAGGAGGAGGCCATTCAGCCCCCTCGAGCCAGTTACACAGGAGCAGGAGGAGGCCGTTCAGCCCCTCGAGTCTGTTACACAGGAACAGGAGGAGGCCATTCAGCCCCTCGAGCCTGTTACACAGGAACAGGAGGAGGCCATTCAGCCCCTCGAGCCTGTTACACAGGAACAGGAGGAGGCCATTCAGCCCCTCGAGCCTGTTACACAGGAACAGGAGGAGGCCATTCAGCCCCTCGAGCCTGTTACACAGGAACAGGAGGAGGCCATTCAGCCCCTCGAGCCTGTTACACAGGAACAGGAGGAGGCCATTCAGCCCCTCGAGCCTGTTACACAGGAACAGGAGGAGGCCATTCAGCCCCTCGAGTCTGTCACACAGGAACAGGAGGAGGCCATTCAGCCCCTCAAGTCCGTTACACAGGAACAGGAGGAGGCCATTCAGACCCTCGAGCCCATTACACAGGAGCAGGAGAAGGCCATTCAGCCCCTCGAGTCTGTTACACAGGAACAGGAGGAGGCCATTCAGCCCCTCGAGCCTGTTACACAGGAACAGGAGGAGGCCATTCAGCCCCTCGAGCCTGTTACACAGGAACAGGAGGAGGCCATTCAGCCCCTCGAGCCTGTTACACAGGAACAGGAGGAGGCCATTCAGCCCCTCGAGCCTGTTACACAGGAACAGGAGGAGGCCATTCAGCCCCTCGAGTCTGTCACACAGGAACAGGAGGAGGCCATTCAGCCCCTCGAGTCCGTTACACAGGAACAGGAGGAGGCCATTCAGCCCCTCGAGCCCGTTACACAGGAACAGGAGGAGGCCATTCAGCCCCTCAAGCCCGTTACACAGGAACAGGAGGAGGCCATTCAGCCCCTCAAGCCCGTTACACAGGAACAGGAGGAGGCCAGTCAGCCCCTCGAGTCTGTTACACAGGAACAGGAGGAGGCCATTCAGCCCCTCGAGCCTGTTACACAGGAACAAGAGGAGGCCATTCAGCCCCTCGAGCCCGTTACACAGGAACAGGAGGAGGCCATTCAGCCCCTCAAGCCCGTTACACAGGAACAGGAGGAGGCCATTCAGCCCCTCAAGCCCGTTACACAGGAATAGGAGGAGGCCAGTCAGCCCCTCGAGTCTGTTACACAGGAACAGGAGGAGGCCATTCAGCCCCTCGAGTCTGTTACACAGGAACAGGAGGAGGCCATTCAGCCCCTCGAGTCTGTTACACAGGAACAGGAGGAGGCCATTCAGCCCCTCAAGCCCGTTACACAGGAACAGGAGGAGGCCATTCAGCCCCTCGAGTCTGTTACACAGGAACAGGAGGAGACAATTCAGCCCCTCGAGCCCATTACACTGGAGCAGGAGAAGGCCATTCAGCCACTCGAGTCTGTTACACAGGAAGTCTTCAAAAGACAGCAAAAAGTAACTAAAGGATTGATTAAGAAAGGGAAGATAGATTATGAAAATAAATTAGCAAAAAATATAAAAACAGATAGCAAGAGTTTCTATAGTTATATAAAAAGAAAAAGGGTGGCTAAGGCAAACGTAGGTCCCTTAGAGGATGAGACCGGGAAATTAATGGTGGGAAACATGGAGATGGCAAAAATACTGAACAAATATTTTGTTTCAGTCTTTACGGTAGAGGACACTAAGAATATCCCAACACTGGACAAACAGGGGGCTCTAGGGGGGGAGGAGCTAAATACGATTAAAATCACTAAGGAATTGGTACTCAGTAAAATAATGGGACTCAAGGCGGATAAATCCCCTGGACCTGATGGCTTACATCCTAGGGTCTTGAGGGAAGTGGCAGTAGGAATTGTGGATGCTTTGGTAATAATTTTCCAAAATTCCCTGGACTCAGCAAAGGTCCTGGCAGATTGGAAAACTGCTAATGTAACACCCTTATTTAAAAAGGGTAGTAGGCAGAAGGCTGGAAATTATAGACCAGTTAGCCTAACATCTGTGGTGGGTAAAATTTTGGAGTCTGTTATTAAGGAGACAGTAACGGAACATTTAGATAAACATAATTTAATAGGACAAAGTCAGCATGGCTTTATGAAGGGGAAGTCATGTCTGACAAATTTGCTTGAGTTCTTTGAGGACATAATGTACAGGGTGGATAAAGGGGAACCAGTGGACGCAGTGTATTTAGACTTCCAGAAGGTATTCGACAAGGTGCCACATAAAAGATTATTGCTCAAGATAAAAAATCACTGGATTGGAGGTAATATTCTGGCATGGGTGGAGGATTGGTTATCTAACAGGAAGCAGAGAGTTGGGATAAATGGTTCATTCTCAGACTGGCAACCAGTAGCCAGTGGTGTTCCGCAGGGGTCGGTGCTGGGTCCCCAACTCTTTACAGTCTATATTAACGATTTGGAGGAGGGCACCGAGTGTAACATATCAAAGTTTGCAGATGATACAAAGATGGGAGGGAAAGTAGAAAGTGAGGAGGACATAAAAAATCTACAAGGGGATATAGACAGGCTGGCTGAGTGGGCGGAGATTTGGCAGATGCAATACAATATTGGAAAATGTGAGGTTATGCACTTTGGCAGGAAAAATCAGAGAGCAAGTTATTATCTTAATGGCTAGAAACTGGAAAGTACTGCAGTACAAAGGGACCTGGGGGTCCTAGTGCAAGAAAATCAAAAAGTTAGTATGCAGGTGCAGCAGGTGATCAAGAAGGCCAACGGAATGTTGGCTTTTATTGCTAGGGGGATAGATTATAAAAACAGGGAGGTATTGCTGCAGTTATATAAGGTATTGGTGAGACCGCACCTGGAATACTGCATACAGTTTTGGTGTCCATACTTAAGAAAAGACATACTTGCTCTCGAGGCAGTGCAAAGAAGGTTCACTCGGTTAATCCCGGGGATGAGGGGGTGGACATATGAGGAGAGGTTGAGTAGATTGGGACTCCACTCATTGGAGTTCAGAAGAATGAGAGGCGATCTTATTGAAACATATAAGATTGTGAAGGGGCTTGATCGGGTGGATGCGGTGAGGATGTTCCCAAGGATGGGTGAAACTAGAACTAGGGGGCATAATCTTAGAATAAGGGGCTGCTCTTTCAAAACTGAGATGAGGAGAAACTTCTTCACTCAGAGGGTAGTAGGTCTGTGGAATTTGCTGCCCCAGGAAGCTGTGGAAGCTACATCATTAAATAAATTTAAAACAGAAATAGACAGTTTCCTAGAAGTAAAGGGAATTAGGGGTTACGGGGAGCGGGCAGGAAATTGGACATGAGGCTGAGTTCGGATCGGTCAAGGCCCTGTGGGTGGCGGAGCGGGCCCAGGGGCTGAATGGCCGGGTCCTACTCCTACTTCTTGTGTTCTTTAGATTTGAGGTTAGGATCAGATCAGCCATTATCTTATTGAATGGCGGAGCAGGCTCGAGAGGCCCATTGGCCTACTCCTGCTCCTATTTCTTATGTTCTTCTGTTCTTATGTAACAGGAGGAGGCCATTCAGCCCCTCGAGCCCGTTACACAGGAACAGGAGGAGGCCGTTCAGCCCCTCGAGCCTTTTCCACAAGAACAGGAGGAGGCCATTCAGCCCCTCGAGCCTGTTAAACAGGAACAGGAGGAGTCCATTCAGCCCCTCGAGCCTTTTCCACAAGAACAGGAGGAGGCCATTCAGCCCCTCGAGCCTGTTAAACAGGAACAGGAGGAGTCCATTCAGCCCCTCGAGCCTTTTACACAGGAAGAGGAGGAGGCCATTCAGCCCCTCGAGCCTGTTAAACAGGAACAGGAGGAGGCCATTCAGCCCCTCGAGCCTGTTACACAGGAGCAGGAGGAGGCCATTCAGCCCCTCGGGTCCGTTACACAGGGATGGTAGGAGGCCATTCAGCCCCTCGAGCCTGTTACACAGGAACAGGAGGAGGCCATTCAGCCCCTCGAGCCTGTTACATTAGGATCAGGAGGAGGTCATTCAGCCCCTCGAGCCCATTACACAGGAACAGGAGGAGGCCATTCAGCCCCTCGAGCCTGTTACATTAGGAAGAGGAGGAGGCCGTTCAGCCGCTCGAGCCTGTTACAGAGGAACAGGAGGAGGCCATTCAGCCCCACGAGCCCATTACAGAGGAACAGGAGGAGGCCATTCAGCCACTCGAGCCTGTTACAGAGGAACAGGAGGAGGCCATTCAGCCCCTCGAGACTGTTACAGTGGAACAGGAGGAGGCCATTCAGCCCCTCGAGCCTGGTACAGAGGAACAGGAGGAGGACGTTCAGCCCCTCGAGCCCATTACCCAGGAACAGCAGGAGGCCATTCAGCCCCTCGAGTCTGTTACACAGGAACAGGAGGAGGCCATTCAGCCCCTTGAGCCTGTTACACAGGAACAGGAGGAGGCCATTCAGCCCCTCGAGCCTGTTACATTAGGAAGAGGAGGAGGCCGTTCAGCCGCTCGAGCCTGTTACAGAGGAACAGGAGGAGGCCATTCAGCCCCTCGAGCCCATTACAGAGGAACAGGAGGAGGCCATTCAGCCCCTCGAGCCTGTTACAGAGGAACAGGAGGAGGCCATTCAGCCCCTCGAGACTGTTACAGTGGAACAGGAGGAGGCCATTCAGCCCCTCGAGCCTGGTACAGAGGAACAGGAGGAGGACGTTCAGCCCCTCGAGCCCATTACCCAGGAACAGCAGGAGGCCATTCAGCCCCTCGAGTCTGTTACACAGGAACAGGAGGAGGCCATTCAGCCCCTTGAGCCTGTTACACAGGAACAGCAGGAGTCCATTCAGCCACTCGAGCCTGTTACACAGGAACAGGAGGAGGCCATTCAGCCCCTCAAGCCCGTTGCACAGGAACAGGAGGAGGCCATTCAGCCCCTTGAGCCTGTTACACAGGAACAGGAGGAGGCCATTCATCCCTCGAGCCCGTTGCACAGGAACAGGAGGAGGCCATTCAGCCCCTCGAGCCTCTTACACAGGAACAGGAGGAGGCCATTTAGCCCCTCAAGCCTGGTACAGACGAACAGGAGGAGGCCATTCAACCCCTCGAGCCTGTTACACAGGAACAGGATGAGGCCATTCAGCCCCTTTAGCCTGTTACAGAGGAACAGGAGGAGGCCATTCAGACCCTCGAGCCTGTTAGTCAGGAACAGGAGGAGGCCATTCAGCCCCTCGAGCCTGGTACAGACGAACAGGAGGAGGCCATTCAACCCCTCGAGCCTGTTACACAGGAACAGGAGGAGGCCGTTCAGCCCCTCGAGCCTGTTACTCAGGAACAGGAGGAGTCCATTCAGCCCCTCGAGCTTGTTACAGAGGAACAGGAGGATGCCATTCAGCTCCTCGAGCCCGTTACACAATCAGGAGGAGGCCATTCAGCCCCTCGAGCCTGTTACACAGGAACAAGAGGAGGCCATTCAGCCCCTCGAGTCTGTTACACAGGAACAGGAGGAGGCCATTCAGCCCCTCGAGCCCGTTACACAGGAACAGTAGGAGGCCATTCAGCCTCTCGAGCCTGTTGCACAGGAACAAGAGGAGGCCATTCAGCCCCTTGAGCCTGTTACACAGGAACAGCAGGAGTCCATTCAGCCCCTCGAGCCTGTTACACAGGAACAAGAGGAGGCCATTCAGCCCCTCGAGCCCGTTACACAGGAACAGTAGGAGGCCATTCAGCCCCTCGAGCCTGTTACACAGGAACAAGAGGAGGCCATTCAGCCCCTCGAGCCCGTTACACAGGAACAGGAGGAGGCCATTCAGCCCCTCGAGCCCGTTACACAGGAACAGGAGGAGGCAATTCAGCCCCTCGAGCCCGTTACATCGGAACAGGAGGAGGCCATTCAGCCCCTCGGGTCCGTTACACAGGAACAGGAGGAGTCCGTTCAGCCCCTCGAGCCTGTTACACAGGAACAGGAGGAGGCAATTCAGCCCCTCGAGCCCATTACATCGGAACAGGAGGAGGCCATTCAGCCCCTCGGGTCCGTTACACAGGAACAGGAGGAGTCCGTTCAGCCCCTCGAGCCTGTTACACAGGAACAGGAGGAGGCCATTCAGCCCCTCGAGCCCGTTACACAATCAGGAGGAGGCCATTCAGCCCTCGAGCCTTCTCCATCATACAATTAGGTCACGGCTGATCTGTATCTTAACTCCATCTACCCGCCTTGGTCCCTTAATACCCTTGCCGAACAAAATTCTAGCAGTCTTAGTTTTGAAGTTTTCAATTGACCCTGGACTCAACAGCTTTTGCGGGGCGGGGGAGGGGTGAGAGAGTTCCAGATTTCTATTACCCCTTGTGTGAGGAAGTGATTCCTGACATCAACCCTGATTGGCCGAGCTTTAATTTTAAGGTGATGCCTCTTGTCCTGGACTCTTCCACCAGGGGAAATAGTTTCTCTCTATTTCCCAGATCAAATCCTTTAATCATCATGAACACTCAATTAGATCACCCCTTAATCTTCTATATTCTAGGGAATACTAGCCTGGTCTATGCAACCTGACCTCTGAATTTGACCTTTTAACCCTGGTGTCAGGCTGGTGAAACTGCAATGAATCCTTTCATTGGGACATTTCCTGTGTGGTTGTCAGTTTCTTATTCAACCTTCCACCCATCCCTCAGCTTCCTGTTCACAAAGCACCAACGTTTCTGGACAGGATATCAGACAGGGAAGGGGGCAAAGGCTGCAAACCAAAGAGAGACACCGAAAGTGAGACGGAGTCATACGGGGCAGAGGAACTGAGAGAGATGGAGACATGGAATAGGGAAGACAGAAAAATGCATAGTCAAAGTCAAATAAGCGAAAGTGGAGACATACAGAATGAAGGGAGGTGGACAGATAGACAGAGAGGTAAAGAAAGAGATAGAGTGAGTGAGGTGAACAAAAAGAGACAGAGTCCCATCAAACATTCCCAGGGCAGGTACAGCACGGGTTAGATACAGAGTAAAGCTCCCTCTACACTGTCCCATCAAACAGTCCCAGGGCAGGTACAGCACGGGTTAGATACAGAGTAAAGCTCCCTCTACACTGTCCCAGCAATACTCCCAGGGCAGGTACAGCACGGGTTAGATACAGAGTAAAGCTCCTTCTACACTGTCCCAGCAATACTCCCAGGGCAGGTACAGCACGGGTTAGATACAGAGTAAAGCTCCCTCTACACTGTCCCAGCAATACTCCCAGGGCAGGTACAGCACGGGTTAGATACAGAGTAAAGCTCCCTCTACACTGTCCCATCAAACACTCCCAGGGCAGGTACAGCACGGGTTAGATACAGAGTAAAGCTCCCTCTACACTGTCCCATCAAACACTCCCAGGGCAGGTACAGCACGGGTTAGATACAGAGTAAAGCTCCTTCTACACTGTCCCAGCAATACTCCCAGGGCAGGTACAGCACGGGTTAGATACAGAGTAAAGCTCCTTCTACACTGTCCCAGCAATACTCCCAGGGCAGGTACAGCACGGGTTAGATACAGAGTAAAGCTCCCTCTACACTGTCCCAGCAATACTCCCAGGGCAGGTACAGCACGGGTTAGATACAGAGTAAAGCTCCCTCTACACTGTCCCATCAAACACTCCCAGGGCAGGTACAACACGGGTTAGATACAGAGTAAAGCTCCCTCTACACTGTCCCATCAAACACTCCCAGGGCAGGTACAGCCCAGGTTAGATACAGAGTAAAGCTCCCTCTACACTGTCCCATCAAACACTCCCAGGGCAGGTACAGCATGGGTTAGATACAGAGTAAAGCTCCCTCTACACTGTCCCATCAAACACTCCCAGGGCAGGTACAGCCCGGGTTAGATACAGAGTAAAGCTCCCTCCACACTGTCCCATCAAACACTCCCAGGGCAGGTACAGCATGGGTTAGATACAGAGTAAAGCTCCCTCTACACTGTCCCATCAAACACTCCCAGGGCAGGCACAGCACAGGTTAGATACAGAGTAAAGCTCCCTCTACACTGTCCCATCAAACACTCTCAGGGCAGGTACAGCACGGGTCAGACACAGGGTAAAGCTCCCTCTACACTGTCCCATCAAACACTCCCAGGGCAGGTACAGCACGGGTCAGACACAGAGTAAAGTGCAATGAGTGACCCCACCCAGCGCCCTCCTGACTCTCCCGCTCCTCTTGCTAATCTGACCTCCTTGTGTTTCACCACAGCCTCTCCCGGAGCTCCGCCATCCAGGCGCCGAAGTACGTGCGACTGAAGAACTGGGAGAGCGGGAGCCTGTTGTACGACACTCTGTACCTGCAGGCGCGGAAGGTGAGAGAGTGTTCCAGCCGCCGTGCTCTCGGGGCGGCGGAGGGACCGAGTCTCGCGGGGGAGGGCTGGGTCATCGGACTTAAGACCCCAGATAGATAGATAGATCAGCGTGCTGCGAGAAGGTGAAGGGTGAGTGATATAGGGAGAAGGTGAAGGGTGAGTGATATAGGGAGCGGGAGAAGGGTGAGAGATATAGGGAGCGGGTGAAGGGTGAGTGATATAGGGAGAAGGTGAAGGGTGAGTGATATAGGGAGCGGGTGAAGGGTGAGGGATATAGGGAGAAGGTGAAGGGTGAGTGATATAGGGAGAGGGTGAAGGGTGAGTGATATAGGGAGCGGGTGAAGGGTGAGTGATATAGGGAGAAGGTGAAGGGTGAGTGATATAGGGAGAAGGTGAAGGGTGAGTGATATAGGGAGAAGGTGAAGGGTGAGTGATATAGGGAGAAGGTGAAGGGTGAGTGATATAGGGAGCGGGTGAAGGGTGAGTGATATAGGGAGCGGGTGAAGGGTGAGTGATATAGGGAGAAGGTGAAGGGTGAGTGATATAGGGAGAAGGTGAAGGGTGAGTGATATAGGGAGAAGGTGAAGGGTGAGTGATATACGGAGAGGGTGAAGGGTGAGTGATATAGGGAGAGGGTGAAGGGTGAGTGATATAGGGAGATGGTGAAGGGTGAGTGATATAGGGAGAAGGTGAAGGGTGAGTGATATAGGGAGAAGGTGAACGGTGAGTGATATAGGGAGAAGGTGAAGGGTGAGTGATATAGGGAGCGGGTGAAGGGTGAGTGATATAGGGAGAGGGTGAAGGGTGAGTGATATAGGGAGAGGGTGAAGGGTGAGTGATATAGGGAGAAGGTGAAGGGTGAGTGATATAGGGAGCGGGTGAAGGGTGAGTGATATAGCGAGAGGGTGAAGGGTGAGTGATATAGGGAGAGGGTGAAGGGTGAGTGATATAGGGAGAGTGTGAAGGGTGAGTGATATAGGGAGAGGGTGAAGGGTGAGTGATATAGGGAGAAGGTGAAGGGTGAGTGATATAGTGGGAAGGTGAAGGGTGAGTGATATAGGGAGAGGGTGAAGGGTGAGTGATATAGGGAGCGGGTGAAGGGTGAGTGATATAGGGAGAAGGTGAAGGGTGAGTGATATAGGGAGAAGGTGAAGGGTGAGTGATATAGGGAGAAGGTGAAGGGTGAGTGATATAGGGAGAAGGTGAAGGGTGAGTGATATAGGGAGCGGGTGAAGGGTGAGTGATATAGGGAGCGGGTGAAGGGTGAGTGATATAGGGAGAAGGTGAAGGGTGAGTGATATAGGGAGAAGGTGAAGGGTGAGTGATATAGGGAGAAGGTGAAGGGTGAGTGATATACGGAGAGGGTGAAGGGTGAGTGATATAGGGAGAGGGTGAAGGGTGAGTGATATAGGGAGATGGTGAAGGGTGAGTGATATAGGGAGAAGGTGAAGGGTGAGTGATATAGGGAGAAGGTGAACGGTGAGTGATATAGGGAGAAGGTGAAGGGTGAGTGATATAGGGAGCGGGTGAAGGGTGAGTGATATAGGGAGAGGGTGAAGGGTGAGTGATATAGGGAGAGGGTGAAGGGTGAGTGATATAGGGAGAAGGTGAAGGGTGAGTGATATAGGGAGCGGGTGAAGGGTGAGTGATATAGCGAGAGGGTGAAGGGTGAGTGATATAGGGAGAGGGTGAAGGGTGAGTGATATAGGGAGAGTGTGAAGGGTGAGTGATATAGGGAGAGGGTGAAGGGTGAGTGATATAGGGAGAAGGTGAAGGGTGAGTGATATAGTGGGAAGGTGAAGGGTGAGTGATATAGGGAGCGGGTGAAGGGTGAGTGATATAGGGAGCGGGTGAAGGGTGAGGGATATAGGGAGAAGGTGAAGGGTGAGGGATATAGGGAGCGGGTGAAGGGTGAGTGATATAGGGAGAAGGTGAAGGGTGAGTGATATAGGGAGCGGGTGAAGGGTGAGTGATATAGGGAGAAGGTGAAGGGTGAGTGATATAGGGAGCGGGTGAAGGGTGAGTGAAATAGGGAGCGGGTGAAGGGTGAGGGATATAGGGAGCGGGTGAAGGGTGAGTGATATAGGGAGAAGGTGAAGGGTGAGTGATATAGGGAGAAGGTGAAGGGTGAGGGATATAGGGAGCGGGTGAAGGGTGAGTGATATAGGGAGAAGGTGAAGGGTGAGTGATATAGGGAGAAGGTGAAGGGTGAGTGATATAGGGAGCGGGTGAAGGGTGAGTGATATAGGGAGAAGGTGAAGGGTGAGTGATATAGGGAGAGGGTGAAGGTGAGTGATATAGGGAGAGGGTGAAGGGTGAGTGATATAGTGGGAAGGTGAAGGGTGAGTGATATAGGGAGCGGGTGAAGGGTGAGTGATATAGGGAGAGGGTGAAGGGTGAGTGATATAGGGAGAGGGTGAAGGGTGAGTGATATAGGGAGAGGGTGAAGGGTGAGTGATATAGGGAGAGGGTGAAGGGTGAGTGATATAGGGAGAAGGTGAAGGGTGAGTGATATAGGGAGAAGGTGAAGGGTGAGAGATATAGGGAGCGGGTGAAGGGTGAGTGATATAGGGAGAAGGTGAAGGATGAGTGATAGAGGGAGCGGGTGAAGGGTGAGTGATATAGGGAGCGGGTGAAGGGTGAATGATATAGGGAGCGGGTGAAGGGTGTGTGATATATGGAGAAGGTGAAGGGTGAGTGATATAGGGAGAGGGTGAAGGGTGAGTGATATAGGGAGAAGGTGAAGGGTGAGTGATATAGGGAGCGGGTGAAGGGTGAGTGATATAGGGAGAAGGTGAAGGATGAGTGATATAGGGAGCGGGTGAAGGGTGAGTGATATAGGGAGCGGGTGAAGGGTGAGTGATATAGGGAGCGGGTGAAGTGTGTGTGATATATGGAGAAGGTGAAGGGTGAGTGATATAGGGAGCGGGTGAAGGGTGAGTGATATAGGGAGCGGGTGAAGGGTGAGTGATATAGGGAGCGGGTGAAGGGTGTGTGATATATGGAGAAGGTGAAGGGTGAGTGATATAGGGAGAGGGTGAAGGGTGAGTGATATAGGGAGAGGGTGAAGGGTGAGTGATATAGGGAGAAGTTGAAGGGTGAGTGATATAGGGAGAAGGTGAAGGGTGAGTGATATAGGGAGAAGGTGAAGGGTGAGTGATATAGGGAGCGGGTGAAGGGTGAGTGATATAGGGAGAAGGTGAAGGGTGAGTGATATCGGGAGAGGTTGAAGGGTGTGTGATATAGGGAGAAGGTGAAGGGTGAGTGATATAGGGAGAGGGTGAAGGGTGAGTGATATAGGGAGAAGGTGAAGGGTGAGTGATATAGGGAGAAGGTGAAGGGTGAGGGATATAGGGAGAAGGTGAAGGGTGTGTGATATAGCGAGAAGGTGAAGCGTGAGTGATATAGGGAGAAGGTGAAGGGTGAGGGATATCTGGAGAAGTTGAAGGGTGAGTGATATAGGGAGAAGGTGAAGGGTGAGGGATATAGGGAGAAGGTGAAGGGTGTGTGATATAGTGAGAAGGTGAAGCGTGAGTGATATAGGGAGAAGGTGAAGGGTGAGGGATATCTGGAGAAGTTGAAGGGTGAGTGATATAGGGAGAAGGTGAAGGGTGAGGGATATAGGGAGAAGGTGAAGGGTGTATGATATAGCGAGAAGGTGAAGGGTGAGTGATATAGGGAGAAGGTGAAGGGTGAGGGATATCTGGAGAAGTTGAAGGGTGAGTGATATAGGGAGAAGGTGAAGGGTGAGGGATATAGGGAGAAGGTGAAGGGTGTGTGATATAGCGAGAAGGTGAAGGGAGAGTGATATAGGGAGAAGGTGAAGGGTGAGGGATATCTGGAGAAGTTGAAGGGTGAGTGATATAGGGAGAAGATGTTCTGTTGCTGCCTGTTATTGTTGGTATGTGAATCATTGAACAGTGAGCATGTTTGGTTCGTGACCATCTGTTCTAATCTGCTTTCCCTCAGAAAACCCCTTGCTCGGAGACCAGGTGTCAGGGCGCCGTCATGTACCCCAAGGAGCTTGTGTCTAAACCTGATGTTGAACCCCAGTCCATGGAACAACTCCTGCTGCGAGCGACAGACTTCCTCAACCAGTACTACATGGCCATGAAAAGGTGCAGTCACCCAGCGGGTCAGGGCTTCTGGGGTTCAGGGGTCATCATTCCAGGGGTTCAGGGGTCATTGTTCTAGGGGTTTAGGTTTCACGGTTCTGTAAGTTCAGGGGTTAGGGTTCCGGGGTCAGGTACGAGGGGGTTCAGGGAGGGGTGTGGGGGGAGTTTTGGCGGATTGGGGAGATGGTGCGGGGAGCGGGTGGAGGGTGTGGGGAGATGGGGGGGGTGGGGGAGAGTGTGGGGGGTGGGTGCAGGGAGCGTGGGGGCGGAGTTTTTGTAGCGGGATGGAGAATTTTGGCGGTGTGGGATTGAGGGTTTCCGAGGTATTTAAGCCCCTGCCCCCGCCCCCGATGGGTTGGGCATTGACTGAGTAGCCCTCTCCTGTCCCCTCTCACAGGTCACAGACCCCAGCCCACATCCAGCGCCTGGCAGAGGTGGCGATGGAGGTGGAGACGACCGGCACCTACCAGCTCACCCAGAACGAGTTGATCTATGGAGCAAAGCAAGCCTGGCGGAACGCAGCGCGCTGTGTCGGCCGAATCCAGTGGACCCGCTTACAGGTCAGAGCAAGGAGTCCTCTCACCATTCTCTCCCTCTGTCTCTAACTCTGTCTCTCCCTCTGTCTCTGTCTCTCTCTCTCTCTTCGTCTCTCTCTCTCTCTTCCTTTATTTCTCTCTCTCTGTCTCTCTCTCTCTCTCTGTCTCTGTCTCTCTCTCTATATCTCTGTATTTCTCTGTCTATCTCTGTATCTCTATCATTGTGTTTCTCTCTGACTCTCTGATTCTCTCTGTCTCACTCTGTTTGTCTCTCTCTCTGTGTCATTCCATCTCTTCTCTCTATCTTTCTGTCTCTGTCTCTTTCTCTCTATCTCTCTCTCTCTCTTGGTCTGTCTCTCTCTTTCTCCGCCTCTCTCATGAATAAAGACATAAGTGGAAAATTGAGCGTAAGGAAAGAGGCTTACACTCAGTACATCGGCTGCAGGGGAGAGTATTGCAAGGGAGAATACCAAAAGATTAAGAGAGAAGTTGAAAAAATAATTAGGAAGGCAAAGAGGAACTATGAAATTAAATTCTCAAGGAACATAAAACAAAATAGTAAAATATTCGACAGGCACATCAATAAAAATGGAAAGTTGGGATGGGAATAAGGCCCCTCAGGGACGGTCAGCATAAAATCACAGGCAGCGATAGCAAAATGGCAGAAATATTCACTTAGTCACTCAGTCCATAATTATAGATTCCAATAACATCCCCATGACAGATGTTGGACGAACAGATCTATAATTTCCCCACGACAGATGTTAGACGAACAGGTCTATAATTGCCTCGTTTCTCTCGCTCCATTGTTAAATAATACTTATCTCTCTGTCTCCCACTCTCTGTGTCTCTCTCTGTCTATTTCTCTCTGTCTCATTCTCTCGGTATCTCTCCCTTCTCTCTGTCTCTCTCTCTCTATGACTCTCTGTCTCTCTTTCTGTCTCTCTGTCTTTTTCTCTTTCTCTCTGTATCTCTTTCTCTTTGTGTCTCTCTTTCTCTCTCTGTCTCACTATCTCTCTCTCTGTCCCTCTTTCTCTCTGTTTCTCCATCTCTCGCTCTCATTGTTACTGAGATTTCTCACGATTTTTATTCTCTGCTGACAGTTCTTTGATGCTCGGGACTGCAGTACGGTCGAGGAAATGTTCAACCACATCTGTAATCACATCAAGTATGGAACCAACAAGGGGAATCTCAGGTAACGAGAGCACTCCCTCTTCATATCCAGTGTCAACATCGAGCACTCCCAGGTACAATACAGAGCTCCCACTCCATTACCCTGACAGTGTACCCCCACTGTATATCCAGTGTCAGCATCGAGCACTCCCAGGGCA
Source organism: Squalus acanthias (assembly GCA_030390025.1). Lineage (NCBI taxonomy): Eukaryota > Metazoa > Chordata > Chondrichthyes > Squaliformes > Squalidae > Squalus > Squalus acanthias. The sequence goes on along the minus strand of JASTWF010000294.1, from coordinate 35,513 downwards.
GGTACAATACAGAGCTCCTTCTACATTACCCTGACAGTGTACCCCCACTTTATACCCAATGTCAACATCGAGCACTCCCAGGGCAGGTACAATAGAGAGCTCCTTCTACATTACCCTGACAGTGTACCCCCACTTTATACCCAGTGTCAACATCGAGCATTCCCAGGGCAGGTACAATACACAGCTCCCTCTACATTACCCTGACAGTGTACCCCCACTTTATACCCAGTGTCAGCATTGAGCACTCCCAGGGCAGGTACAATACAGAGCTCCTTCTACATTACCCAGACAGTGTACCCCCACTTTATACCCAGTGTCAGCATTGAGCATTCCCAGGGCAGGTACAATACAGAGCTCCCTCTACATTACCCTGATAGTGTACCCCCACTTTATACCCAGTGTCAGCATTGAGCACTCCCAGGGCAGGTACAATACAGAGCTCCCTCTACATTACTCTGATAGTGTACCCCCACTTTATACCCAGTGTCAGCATTGAGCACTCCCAGGGCAGGTACAATACAAAGCTTCCTCTACATTACCCTGACAGTGTACCCCCACTTTATACCCAGTGTCAGCATCGAGCGCTCCCAGGGCAGGTACAATACAGTGCTCCTTCTACATTACCCTGACAGTGTACCCCCACTTTATACCCAGTGTCAGCATCGAGCGCTCCCAGGGCAGGTACAATACAGTGCTCCTTCTACATTACCCTGACAGTGTTACCCCCACTTTATACCCAGTGTCAGCATCGAGCGCTCCCAGGACAGGTACAATACAGTGCTCCTTCTACATTACCCTGACAGTGTACCCCCACTTTATACCCAGTGTCAGCATCGAGCGCTCCCAGGGCAGGTACAATACACAGCTCCCTCTACATACCCTGACAGTGTACCCCCACTTTATACCCAGTGTCAGCATTGAGTACTCCCAGGACAGGTACAATACAGAGCTCCCTCTACATTACCCTGATAGTGTACCCCCACTTTATACCCAGTGTCAGCATTGAGTACTCGCAGGACAGGTACAATACAGAGCTCCCTCTACATTACCCTGATAGTGTACCCCCACTTTATACCCAGTGTCAGCATTGAGTACTCCCAGGACAGGTACAATACAGAGCTCCCTCTACATTACCCTGATAGTGTACCCCCACTTTATACCCAGTGTCAGCATCGAGTGCTCCCAGGACAGGTACAATACAGAGCTCCCTCTACATTCCCTGATAGTGTACCCCCACTTTATACCCAGTGTCAGCATCGAGCGCTCCCAGGACAGGTACAATACAGAGCTCCCTCTACATTACCTTGACAGTGTACCCCCACTTTATACCCAGTGTCAGCATCGAGCGCTCCCAGGACAGGTACAATACACAGCTCCCTCTACATTACCATGACAGTGTGCCCCCACTTTATACCCAGTGTCAGCATCGAGCGCTCCCGGGGCAGGTCCAATACACAGCTCTCTCAATGCTCTCCTTGCCATTTGCTGATGCAGTCTGTATTTTAATCTTTCTTGTAGATCTGCCATTACCATCTTCCCTCAGAGGTCAGAGGCGAAGAATGATTTCCGTGTGTGGAACAGTCAATACGTTCGGTATGCGGGGTTCACTCAGGAAGATGGCACAATCCTGGGAGATCGTGCTAATGTCGAATTCACTGAGGTATTGGCCTTTGATAAAGATCACTTCCTGCGGTTCCCGGCCCTTTGATTCCAAAGCTGATCGGCACATAAATTTCTAAAATGCTTCAAATGTGCTTCGAATGATGGGTTATTCAGAGTGTAGTGCACATGGGAATGGAGCCCAGAGCATTTCTCAGAGTAAGTGGGCATCGGATCTAGAGTAGGTCCAAGAGTGAGTGGGAATGAGCCCTAGAGCAGGTCCTAGAGTGAGTGGGAATGGGTCCTAGAGCAGGTCACAGAGTGAGTGGGCATCGGGCCTAGAGCAGGACCCAGAATGAGTGGGAATGGGGCCCTAGAGCAGGTCCCAGAGTGAGTGGGAATGGTTCCTAGAGTAGGTCTCAGAGTGAGTGGGAATGGGCCCCAGAGCAGGTCCCAGAGTGAGTGGTAAAGGGGCCTAGAGCAGGTCCCAGAGTGAGTGGGAATGGGGCCCAGAGCAGGTCTCAGAGTGAGTGGGAATGGGGCCTAGAGCAGGTCCCAGAGTGAATGGGAATGGGGTCCAGAGCAGGTCCCAGAGTGAGTGGGAATGGAGCCTAGAGCAGGTCCCAGAGTGAGTGGGAATGGGTCCCAGAGCAGGTCCCAGAATGAGTGGGAATGTGTCCAGAGCAGGTCCCAGAGTGAGTGGGAATGGGGCCCAGAGCAGGTCCCAGAGTGAGTGGGAATGGGGCCCAGAGCAGGTCCCAGACAGAGTGGGAATGGGGCCCAGAGTCAGTGGTAATGGGGCCCAGAGCAGGTCCCAGAGAGAGTGGGAAGGGGCCCAGAGCAGGGCACAGATTGTGTGGGGATGGGGCCCAGAGCAGGTCCCAGAGAGAGTGGGAATGGGGCCTAGAGCAGGTCCCAGAGAGAGTGGGAATGGGGCCTAGAGCAGGTCCCAGAGTGAATGGAAATGGGGCCTAGAGCAGGTCCCAGAGTGAGTGGGAATGGGGCCTAGAGCAGGTCTCAGAGTGAGTGGGAATGGGGCCTAGAGCAAGTCCCAGAGTGAGTGGGAATGGGGCCCAGAGCAGGTCCTAGAGTGAGTGGGAATGGGGCTTAGAGCAAGTCCCAGAGAGATTGCGATTGGGATTGCGCCTTAGAGCATGTCACAGAGTGAGTGGGATTGGGGCCTAGTGCTGCTTTCGACTGTATCTCAGGAACTTTGCTTCTTTTCTCACCTCCCCCTATTATATGGTCTGTCTCCAGCTTTGCCTGCAGCTGGGCTGGAAGCCCGAGAGAAGCCGATTCACAGTGCTGCCCTTAGTGTTACAGGCCAACGGCGAGGACCCTGAGCTCTTTGAAATCCCACCAGAACTGATCCTGGAAGTCTCCATACGACACCCACAGTAAGTCAGGATTGAGGGCATTTCCCATTGCCGTGCCCATTCGAATCGCCCAGTAGGCCTCAGTGACTGCTGCTCCGAGCCTCATGACTGTAGACAGAGCCTCCACTGCTAGGACCACTGATGCTCCAGGAGCAGATGGAAATGATGGCTGTAGGCTGGAGTAGACCCAGCATTGGTGAGACTGACGTCTTGAGACGAGACTCGTATAGGGGCTGAGGTTGGCTGAGCGGAGGTATGATTCAGGCCTCAGAGCTGATGTACACCTCAGCCTACACTTGCTGTAGTTCAAGCTTAGAGGTTGTTGTAGGCCAGGAGCAGTTGCGACTGAGGCCTGGAGTAGCAGTGGTGTAGGCCTACTACAGATGTGATTCAGAACTGCAGCCAGGTGTAGGCTGAATGTAGATGTACTTTAGGCCTGAGGCTTGTGTAGGCGTGATTCAGGCCAGTTACTTGCTGTCTGACTCTTCACCTTCATTATCACTCTCTCACCAGGTTTGAATGCTTCTCTGACCTCAATCTAAAATGGTACGTACTCCCAGCCGTTGCTAACATGATGCTTGAAATTGGCGGTTTGGAGTTCCCAGCCTCGCCCTTCAACGGTTGGTACACAGGCACAGAGATTGGTGTGAGGAATTTCTGCGACTCGGCACGATATGACCTGCTACAGGTAGGGATTCCGCCTTTCATTACCAGAGAGTCAGGTTCGGACATTGCAAAGATCCAAACTGACCCATCCATTCAGGGCTGACTGGATGCTGCAGGATTTGATCAAAAGGGCAACAGCCCCAACAAGCTGCACCCTTGTGAGGAGTAAACCATCCGCACTCTCCGTACACCCCAATCCCACCCACTCTCCCTATCCCCCAATCCCACCCACTCTCCCTATCCCCCAATCCCACCCTTCACTCTCCATATCTCACCCTGCACTCTCCATATCTCACCCTTCACTCTCCATATCTCACCCTTCACTCTCCATATCTCACCCTTCACTCTCCAGATCTCACACTTCACTCTCCATATCCGGCCCTTCACTCTCCATATCCCACCCTTCACTCTCCATATCCGGCCCTTCACTCTCCATATCCCACCCTTCACTCTCCATATCCCACCCTTCACTCTCCATATCCGGCCCTTCACTCTCCATATCTCACCCTTCACTCTCCATATCCGGCCCTTCACTCTCCATATCCCACCCTTCACTCTCCATATCCCACCCTTCACTCTCCATATCCCACCCTTCACTCTCCATATCCCACCCTTCACTCTCCATATCCCACCCTTCACTCTCCATATCCCACCCTTCACTCTCCATATCCCACCCTTCACTCTCCATATCTCACCCTTCACTCTCCATATCCCACCCTTCACTCTCCATATCCCACCCTTCACTCTCCTTAGCCCACTTTTTATTCACATTTCCCCTTTTACTTTTCCACAGGAAATTGCAGAGAAGATGGGGTTGGAGACCAAGAAGATCTCATCGCTGTGGAAGGACAAGGCCGCTATCGAAACTACTGTTGCTGTTCTTCACAGCTTCCAGGTAGAATCAGGATTGGGCCAAGCTGGTTGTGACAGTGACCTTTCACCCGCTGTGACCTGGGGACAGACAGAGAGGTTGAAGGCCTCCGCTCTCTGATGGAGGACTAGGGTTGCTGACCTTTCACCCCTCGGGGACGTGGCAGTAAATTGGCTGCCTCTCCCAGGAAGGCTGGAAGTGGGAAACAGTCGAACTGTTGGGGGTGGGTGGGAACATCGCGGAACTCAGTGATTGGACCACCGGCTGAGACCCTCCTATCAGAAGTACAGGCTGTCTGCCAGCCAACCAATCAAAACAAACTGAGGCACAGTCTCCTACTAAAGTGCAGGGTCTCCTGGCCCCTCCCACTGACCCTGAGGGGCTCCTGGCCCCTCCTACTGACCCGCAGGGTCTCCGGGCCCCTCCCAATGTCCTGCAGGGGCTCCTGGCACCTCCCACTGACCCGCAAGGTGTCCTGGCCCCTCCCAATGTCCTGCAGGGGCTCCTGGCCCCTCCCACTGACCCGCAGGGTCTCCTGGCCCCTCCCAATGTCCTGCAGGTGCTCCTGGCCCCTCCCACTGAACCCTGGGGTCTCCTGGTCCCTTCCACTGACCCCTGGGGGCTCCTGGCCCCTCCTACAGACCCGCAGGGTCTCCTGGCCCCTCCCACTGACCCCTGGTGGCTCCTGGCCCCTCCCACTGACCCCGAGGGGCTCCTGGCCCCTCCCACTGACCCCTAGGTGGCTCCTGGCCCCTCCCACTGACCGGGAGGGCCCTCAGTTGTCCAGTCCATGGTGGTTTGGTGGGTTATCAGCACACTAGTTCCATTACGTCTGGCCTCCCTCCTCAGAGGGAGCTTGCTGCATTGGCCTCACACTGTAATGGGGAATGTTAAACTCTTGTGTTTTCAGCTTGCTAAAGTGACAATTGTCGATCACCACACTATCACCGAGTCCTTCATGAAGCATCTGGAGAACGAGTACCGCATCCGCAGTGGCTGTCCCACAGACTGGGTTTGGGTTGTGCCTCCATTATCGGGAAGTCTAACTCCGGCATTCCACCAGGAATTCCTCAATTACAACCTGTCCCCAGCATTCTCCTACCAGGTATTGTTTCTCGACAGACAATCACTAAAGAGTTTCTCCCCATCTCCCCAACCCTAACTAAGGACCTTCTCCCCAATTCCCCCAACCCTAACTGAAGACCTTCTCCCCAATTCCCCCAACCCTACCTAAAGTTCTTCCCCCATCGACCCCAACTCTAACTAAAGAGCTTCTCCCCATCTCTCCAACCCTACCTAAAGACCTTACCCGCATCTACCCCAACCCTACCTAAAGACCTTCTCCCCATTTCCCCAACCCTACCTAAAGACCTTCTCCCCATTTCCCCAACCTTACCTAAAGACCTTCTCCCCATCTCCCCACCCTACCTAAAGACTATCTCCCCAACCCTACTAAAGACCTTCGCCTCATCTCCCCAACCCTACCTAAAGACATTCCCCCAATCTACCTAAATACCTTCTCCCCATCTTCCCAACCCTACCTAAAGACCATCTCCCCATCTCCCTAACCCTAGCTAAAGACCTACCCCCATCACCCCCAACCAAGCTAAAGACATTCTCTCCATCTCCACAACTCTACCTAAAGACCTTCTCCCCATTTACTCAACCTACCTAAAGACCTTCTCTCCATCTCCCCAAACCTACCTAAAGACCTTCTCCCCATTTTCCCAACCCTACCTAAAGACCTTACCCGCATCTACTGTAACCCTACCTGAAGACCATCACCCCATCTACCCCAACCCTACCTGAAGACCATCACCCCATCTACCCCAACCCTACCTAAATACCTTCGCCCATCTCCCAAACCCTACCAATAGATCTTCTCCCCACCTCCCCAACCCTAGGTTAAAGAACTTCTCCCATCTCCCAAACCCTACCTAAAGAGCATCTCCCCATCTCTACAACCTACCTAAAGACCATCTCTCCATTGCCCCCAACCCTACCTAAAGACCTACTCACCATCTCGCCAACCCTACCTAACGACCTTCTCCTCATCTCCCCAACCCTTCTCTCCATTGCCCCCAACCCTACTAAAAGACCTTCTCTGCATCTTCCCAACCCTACCTAAAGACATTCTCCCCATCTCTCCAACCCTCCCTAATGACCTTCTCCCCATCTCCCCAACCCTACCTAAAGACCTTACCCGCATCTACCCCAACCCTACCTAAAGACCTTCTCCCCATCTCCCCAACCCTACCTAAAGACTGTCTCCCCATCTCCCCAACCCTACCTAAAGACCTTCCCCCCCCATCTACCGCAACCCTACCTAAAGACTTTCCCCCCATCTCCCCAACCTGACCTTAAGACGTTGTCACCATATCCCTCACCCACAACGAATCATGATCAAGAGTTACAGGTACACGTATCGAGGGTTACAGGTACACGGAGCGAGTATTACAGGTACAAGGGTCGAGGGTTACAGGCACACGGATCGAGGGTTACAGGTACACGGAGCGAGGGTTACAGGTACACGGAGCGAGGGTTACAGGTACACGGAGCGAGGGTTACAGGTACACGGAGCGAGGGTTACAGGTACACGGAGCGAGAGTTACAGGTACACGGAGCGAGGGTTACAGGTACACGGAGCGAGAGTTACAGGTACACGGAGCGAGGGTTACAGGTACACGGAGCGAGGGTTACAGGTACACGGAGCGAGAGTTACAGGTACACGGAGCGAGGGTTACAGGTATACGGATTGAGGGTTACAGATACACAGATTGAGGTAGCTGTGATTGATATAAATGGGATTGGAGTAGAGAGCTCAGTTATGAAACTAGCACTGGCCCCAGCACTGACCTCAGCACTAGCCCCGCTGCCAGCACTGGCCTCATCAGTGGCACCAGCACTGGCCCTGGCCCGGCACGAGACCTGGCACCATCACTGGCACTCACCCTAGCAATGGTGCAGGTTCGATGGGTCGAATGGCCTCCTAGTTCCGCGCTGAAATTCTTGGATGTGAAATGTGATTAAAAGCTCACCGATTTATTTTTAATCTTCCAGCCAGATCCCTGGAAAACTCACGTATGGAAAGGAAGTGAGGGATTCCCAATGAAAAGGCGCACAATTGGATTCAAGGAACTCGCAAAGTAAGAACTGATTGGGAGTGTGAATCTTTTATTCACTGATTGGGAGTGTGAGGCTGGACAGAGAGTGACGTGCCTGATGGGAGGAGTGTGGCTTGTGGTTGGCCCGGGATATAGGTGCTGTTTCTCAGCAAAGATATATTCCAGTGAGAAAGAATCTAAGAGAAGGATGAACAATCCGTGGCTAACTAAGGAATAAAGGATGGTAGCATATTGAAAACAAAAGCATACAATGTTGTGAAGAATAGTGAAAGGCCAGAGGATTGGGAAATTTTTAAAAACCAGCAAAGGTGACTAAAAAAATGATAAAGAGAGAGAAGATAGCTTCTGAGAGTAAGCTAGCAAGAAATATAAAAACAGACAGTAAGAGCTTCTACATGTATATAAAAAGGAAGAGAGTAGCTAAAGTAAACGTTGGATCCCTAGAGGATGAGTCTGGGGAATTAATAATGGGAAATGGAAATGGCGGAGTCTTTGAACAAATATCTTGTATCGGTCTTCACGGTAGAAGACACTAAAAGTATCCCAATAATGGATAATCAAGGGGCTATTGGGATGGCGGGGGGGACTTAAAACAATCACTATCACTAGAGAGAAAGTACTAATGGGACTAAAGGTGGACAAGTCCCCTGGACCCAATGGCCTGCATCCTGGTGTCTTAAAAGAGGTGGCTGCAGAGATAGTGGATGCATTGGTTGTAATCTACCACAATTCCCTGGATTCTGGAGAGGTCCCAGCGGACTGGAAAACCGAAAATGTAATGCCCCTATTTAAGAAAGGAGGGAGACAGAAAGCAGGCAGCTATCGACCAGTTAGCCTAACATCTGTCATTGGGAAAATGCTGGAGTCCTTCATTAAGGAAGTGATAGCAGGACATTTAGAAAATCATAATATAGTCAAGCAGAGTCAGCATGGTTTTATGAAAGGGATATCATGTTTGACAAATTTGCTGGAGTTCTTTGAGGATGTAACGAGCAGGGTGGTTAAAGGGGAACCAGTAGATGTCATGATTTTGGATTTCGAGAAGGCAATCGATAAGGTGCCACATAAAAGGTTACTGCACAAGATAAGAGCTCACGGGGTTGGGGGTAATATATTAGCATGGATAGAGGATTGGCTAACTAACAGAAAACAGAGAGTCAATATAAATGGGTCATTTTCAGGTTGGCAAACTGTAACTAGTGGAGTACCGCAGGAATCAGTGCTGGGGCCTCAACAATTTACAATCTATATTAATGACTTGGATGAAGGGACTGAGTGTAATGTAGCCAAATTTGCTGATGACACAAAGATAGGTGGGAAAGCAAATTGTGTGGAGGACGCAAAGAATCTCCAAAGGGATATAGATAGGCTAAGTGAGTGGGCAAAAATCTGGCAGATGGAGCATAATGTGGGAAAATGTGAGGTTATCCACTTTGGTAGGAAAAATAAAAAAGCAAATTATTATTTAAATGGAGAGAGATTACAAAATGCTGAGGTACAGAGGGATCTGGGGGTCCTTGTACATGAATCACAAAGTTAACATGCAGGTACAGCAAGTAATTAGGAAGGCAAATGGAATGTTGGCCTTTATTGCAAAGGGAATGGAGTATAAAAGTAGGGAACTCCTGTTACAACTGTACAGGGTGTTAGTGAGACAAAAGCTGGAGTACTGTGTACAGTTTCGGTCTCCTTATTTAAGGAAGAATATACTTGCATTGGAGGCAGTTCAGAAAAGGTTCACGAGGTTGATTCCGGAGATGATGGGGTTGTCTTATGAAGAAAGGTTGAGCAGGTTGGGCCTATACTCATTGGAGTTTTGAAGAATGAGAGGGGATCTTATTGAAACAGATAAGATTCTGAAGGGGCTTGACAGGGTAGATGCAGAGAGGATGTTTCCCCTCGTGGGGGAAATCTAGAACTAGGGGGCATAGTTTCAGAATAAGGAGAAACCCTTTTAAATCGTAAATGAGGAGGAATTTCTTCTCTCAGAGGGTCGTGAATCTTTGGAATTATCTTCCCCAGAGAGCTGTGGAGGCTGAGTCATTGAATATATTTAAGGTGGAGATAGACAGATTTTTGAATGATAAGGGAGTGAAGGGTTATGGGGAGCGGGCAGGGAAGTGGAGTTGCGGCCAAGATCAGATCAGCCCTGATCTCATTGAATGGCGGAGCAGGCTCGAGGGACCAAATGACCGACTCCTGCTCCTAGGTGTGCAGTCTTTTCGGAGAGTCTGGAAGGAGCTGTCGGTTGTTGTTGCGGTCACAGTTCTTCTCCTGTTGTATTGCAGTGCGGTGAAGTTTTCCGCGTCGCTGATGTCCCGAGCTATGGCCAAGCGGGTAAAGGTGACAATTCTTTACGCCACAGAAACTGGCAAATCAGAGACGTTCGCCAGGAAACTCTGCGAAATCTTTAAGAAGGCCTTCGATCCAAAGGTGAGAGTTTGGGTTCCAGGGAGGAGTGGGGTTAGGGTTTGATTTGGGCTGAGTGACCACAATAAAGGTTACAGTTAGCGATAAGGTCAGCGTGAAGAACTTGGAGAAGTATGAAGAATCGTATAGATATAGTACAGCACAGATACAACACAGTACAGCTCCTGTACAGCACGAATACACACAGTACAGCACAGATACAACACAGTACAGCTCCTGTACAGCACAGATACACACAGCACAGCACAGATACACACAGTACAGCTCCTGTACAGCACAGATACACACAGTACAGCTCAGATACACACAGTACAGATACACACAGTACAGCTCCTGTACAGCACAGATACAACACAGTACAGCTCCTGTACAGCACGAATACACACAGTACAGCTCCAGTACAGCACAGATACACAGTACAGCTCCTGTACAGCATAGATACACACAGTACAGCTCCTGTACAGCACAGATACACACAGTACAGCTCTAGTACAGCAGATACACACAGTACAGCTCTAGTACAGCACAGATACACACAGTACAGCTCCAGTACAGCACCGATACACACAGTACAGCTCCAGTACAGCACAGATACACAGTACAGCTCCTGTACAGCATAGATACACACAGTACAGCTCCTGTACAGCACAGATACACACAGTACAGCTCTAGTACAGCAGATACACACAGTACAGCTCTAGTACAGCACAGATACACACAGTACAGCTCCAGTACAGCACCGATACACACAGTACAGCTCCAGTACAGCACCGATACACACAGTACAGCTCCAGTACAGCACAGATACACAGTACAGCTCCTGTACAGCACAGATACACACAGTACAGCTCCTGTACAGCACAGATACACACAGTACAGCTCGAGTACAGCACAGATACACACAGTACAGCTCTAGTACAGCATAGATACACACAGTACAGCTCTAGTACAGCACAGATACACACAGTACAGCTCCTGTACAGCACAGATACACACAGTACAGCTCTAGTACAGCACCGATACACACAGTACAGCTCCAGTACAGCACAGATACACAGTACAGCTCCTGTACAGCATAGATACACACAGTACATCTCCTGTACAGCACAGATACACACAGTACAGCTCGAGTACAGCACAGATACACACAGTATAGCTCTAGTACAGCATAGATACACACAGTACAGCTCTAGTACAGCAGATACACACAGTACAGCTCTAGTACAGCACAGATACACACAGTACAGCTCTAGTACAGCACAGATACACACAGTACAGCACAGATATACACAGTACAGCTCTAGTACAGCACAGATACACACAGTACAGCTCTAGTACATCACAGATAAACACAGTACAGATACACACAGTACAGCTCTAGTACAGCAGAGATACGCACTGTACAGCTCTCGTACAGCACAGATACACACAGTACAGCTCTAGTACATCACAGATACACACAGTACAGCTTTAGTACAGCAGATACACACAGTACAGCTCTAGTACAGCACAGATACACACAGTACAGCTCTAGTACAGCACAGATACGCACTGTACAGCTCTAGTACTGCACAAATACACACAGTACAGCTCCAGTACAGCACAGATACGCACAGTGCAGCTCTAGTACAGCACAGATACACACAGTACAGCTCTAGTACAGCACAGATACACACAGTACAGCTCCAGTACAGCACAGATACGCACAGTGCAGCTCTAGTACAGCACAGATACGCACAGTGCAGCTCTAGTACAGCACAGATACACACAGTACAGCTCCAGTACAGCACAGATACGCACAGTGCAGCTCTAGTACAGCACAGATACACACAGTACAGCTCCAGTACTGCTTAGACACAGACAGTGGATTTCTTGTCCTGCACTGTATCAGAAACACACAGTACATTTCCATAACTGCACAGTTCTTGGGATGAATAGAGGTATCATGGGCTGGAGAGAAAGATGGATGGATGACAGGAGTGTTTCAGGACTGTATGGAGTGGTTGGATGGATTGAAGAATGGATGGAGGGCGGGATGGATAAAGTTGTGGTGTAATGAAAGAATGAACAGATGAAGGGATGGAGAGAGGAATGGATGGAGGATTTGAGGAATGGATGGAGGATTTGAGGAATGGTTGGAGGATTTGAGGAATGGATGGAGGATTTGAGGAATGGTTGGATTTGAGGAATGGTTGGAGGATTTGAGGAATGGTTGGAGTCAGCGATGGAGGGATGTATAAAGGAATTGAGAGATATGTTGTGAGGGAAGAAGATGGAATGATGGAGATAAAGGGAAGGAGTTGGTGGGATGGATGGAGGGATAAAGAGATAGAAAGGTGGATAGATGGAGGAATTAATGATATAAAGTTGAATGGAGGCATATAGGGGTGGATGGAGGGACGGAGGAGATAGACAAGCGGATGGTGGAAGGTTGGCTCGATAACCAGTTTATGGAGGTGAAGTCACTGTGTGTGTGTCTCTCTCTGTGTCTCTCCATATATCTCTCCCTATCTCATGCTCTCCCTCTCTTTCCATCTCTCTCTCTCTTGCTGCCTTTCTCTCACACTCTGTCTTTTTCTGTCTGCCTCTCGCACTGACTTTCTTTCTCTCTCTTTCAGGTGCTGAGTATGGATGAGTACGATATTATCAACCTTGAAAACGAAACCTTGGTTTTAGTGGTGACAAGCACATTTGGAAATGGAGATCCTCCGGAGAATGGACAGGTACATCTCTAACCTAGACCGATAGTCTGGGCACGGGACAGATTCCACACCGGGGACAGTGTCCCTACACTGATAGTCTGAGTACGGGACAGATTCCACACCGGGGTCAGTGTCTTTACACCGATAGTCTGGGCACGGGACAGATTCCACACCGGGGACAGTGTCTCTACACCGATAGTCTGGGCACGGGACAGATTCCACACCGGGGACAGTGTCCCTACACTGATAGTCTGGGCACGGGACAGATCCCGCACTGGGGACGGTGTCCGTACACCGATAGTCTGGGCACGGGACAGATTCCACACTGGGGACAGTGTCCCTACACCGATAGTCTGGGTACGGCACAGATTCCACACCAGGGACAGTGTCTCTACACCGATAGTCTGGGCACAGGACAGATTCCACACCGGGGACAGTGTCCCTACACCGATAGTCTGGGTATGGGAATGCAATGTATCAATGGTTCGGTTCATGTCGTGTAGTGTACTAACTAACGCTCCTATTTATTTTGCAGAGTTTTGCAGACATTTTGATGGAGATGACACATCCAAACTCCCCCTCTAAGGAAACAAAGTGAGTTCACTGGACTTCAAGCACAGCGGACAGGGAGCAGTGTCGATGGACGCAAAGCCCTGCTCCTGGACACATCCAGTAGCCTCCGAGGCAGTCAAGGTCCAATACCCTATACAGCATCGCAACAGGAGGAGGCCAAACGAGCCTGTTCCTTCTCGCAATCAGCTACTGGCTGATCTGTATCTTAACTCCATTTACCCGTCTTGGTTCCAGTGGAAAAATACCCTCGCCTCACAAAAATCTATCAGCATCAGTTTTGTGAGAGTTCCAGATTTCCACGGCCATTTGTGTGAAGAAGTGCTTCCTGAAATCAGATCTGAACGGCCGAAAGCTCTTCCCCTTTGTTCTGAACTCCCCCACCGGAGAAAATAGTTTCTCTCTATCGACCCTATCTAAAGCTCGTATCATCTTAAACACCTCGATTAGATCGCACATAATCTGCTCTACTCGAGGGAATGCAGGCCTAGTCTAATATTTTTAGATGCAAGCAACCGCATCAGGTCCAGCACCGCACTCCACTTACATCAGGTCCCCTCACTCCACTTACATCAGGTCCCCTCACTCCACTTACATCAGGTCTCCTCACTCCACTTACATCAGGTCTCCTCACTCCACTTACATCAGGTCCCCTCACTCCACTTACATCAGGTCTCACTCCACTTACATCAGGTCCCCTCACTCCAATTACATCAGGTCTCCTCACTCCACTTACATCAGGTCTCACTCCACTTACATCAGGTCTCACTCCACTTACATCAGGTCTCACTCCACTTACATCAGGTCTCACTCCACTTACATCAGGTCTCACTCCACTTACATCAGGTCTCACTCCACTTACATCAGGTCTCCTCACTCCACTTACATCAGGTCTCACTCCACTTACATCAGGTCTCACTCCACTTACATCAGGTCCCCTCTCTCCAATTACATCAGGTCCCCTCACTCCACTTACATCGGGTCTCACTCCACTTACATCGGGTCTCACTCCACTTACATCAGGTCTCACTCCACTTACATCAGGTCCCCTCACTCCAATTACATCAGGTCTCACTCCACTTACATCAGGTCTCACTCCACTTACATCAGGACTCACTCCACTTACATCAGGTCTCACTCCACTTACACCAGGACTCACTCCACTTACATCAGGTCTCACTCCTTTTACATCAGGTCTCCTCACTCCACTTACATCAGGTCTCACTCCACTTACATCAGGTCTCACTCCACTTACATCAGGACTCACTCCACTTACATCAGGTCTCACTCCACTTACATCAGGTCTCCTCACTCCACTTACATCAGGTCTCACTCCACTTACATCAGGTCTCACTCCACTTACATCAGGTCCCCTCACTCCACTTACATCAGGTCCCCTCACTCCACTTACATCAGGTCCCCTCACTCCACTTACATCAGGTCCCCTCACTCCACTTACATCAGGTCCCCTCACTCCACTTACATCAGGTCCCCTCACTCCACTTACATCAGGTCCCCTCACTCCACTTACATCAGGTCTCCTCACTCCACTTACATCAGGTCCTCTCACTCCACTTACATCAAGTCTCACTCCACTTACATCAGGTCCCCTCACTCCACTTACATTAGGTCTCACTCCACTTACATCAGGTCTCACTCCACTTACATCAAGTCTCACTCCACTTACATCAGGTCTCACTCCACTTACATCAAGTCTCACTCCACTTACATCAGGTCCCCTCACTCCACTTACATCAGGTCTCCTCACTCCACTTACATCAGTTCTCCTCACTCCACTTACATCAGGTCTCCTCACTCCACTTACATCAGTTCTCCTCACTCCACTTACATCAGTTCTCCTCACTCCACTTACATCAGGTCTCCTCACTCCACTTACATCAGTTCTCCTCACTCCACTTACATCAGTTCTCCTCACTCCACTTACATCAGGTCTCACTCCACTTACATCAGGTTTCCTCACTCCACTTACATCAGGTCTCACTCCACTTACATCAGGTCTCCTCACTCCACTTACATCAGGTCCTCTCACTCCACTTACATCAGGTCTCACTCCACTTACATCAGGTTTCCTCACTCCACTTACATCAGGTCTCACTCCACTTACATCAGGTCCTCCTCACTCCACTTACATCAGGTCTCACTCCACTTACATCAGGTTCCTCACTCACTTACATCAGGTCTCACTCCACTTACATCAGGTCCCCTCACTCCACTTACATCAGTTCTCCTCACTCCACTTACATCAGGTCTCCTCACTCCACTTACATCAGGTCTCCTCACTCCACTTACATCAGGTCTCACTCCACTTACATCAGGTCTCACTCCACTTACATCAGGTCTCCTCACTCCACTTACATCAGGTCTCACTCCACTTACATCAGGTCTCACTCCACTTACATCAGGTCTCCTCACTCCACTTACATCAGGTCCCCTCACTCCACTTACATCAGGTCCCCCTCACTCCACTTACATCAGGTCTCCTCACTCCACTTACATCAGGTCCCCTCACTCCACTTACATCAGTCTCCTCACTCCACTTACATCAGGTCTCACTCCACTTACATCAGGTCTCCTCACTCCACTTACATCACGTCTCACTCCACTTACATCAGGTCTCACTCCACTTACATCAGGTCTCACTCACTTACATCAGGTCCCCTCACTCCACTTACATCAGGTCTCCTCACTCCACTTACATCAGGTCTCCTCACTCCACTTACATCAGGTCTCCTCACTCCACTTACATCAGGTCTCACTCCACTTACATCAGGTCTCACTCCACTTACATCAGGTCTCACTCCACTTACATCAGGTCCCCTCACTCCACTTACATCAGGTCTCACTCCACTTACATCAGGTCTCACTCCACTTACATCAGGTCTCACTCCACTTACATCAGGTCTCCTCACTCCACTTACATCAGGTCTCACTCCACTTACATCAGGTCTCACTCCACTTACATCAGGTCCCCTCACTCCACTTACAACAGGTCTCACTCCACTTACATCAGGTCCCCTCACTCCACTTACATCAGGTCTCCTCACTCCACTTACATCAGGTCTCCTCACTCCACTTACATCAGGTCTCACTCCACTTACATCAGGTCTCCTCACTCCACTTACATCAGGTCCCCTCACTCCACTTACATCAGGTCCCCTCACTCCACTTACATCAGGTCTCACTCCACTTACATCAGGTCCCCTCACTCCACTTACATCAGGTCCCCTCACTCCACTTACATCAGGTCTCACTCCACTTACATCAGGTCTCCTCACTCCACTTACATCAGGTCTCCTCACTCCACTTACATCAGGTCCCCTCACTCCACTTACATCAGGTCCCCTCACTCCACTTACATCAGGTCTCACTCCACTTACATCAGGTCCCCTCACTCCACTTACATCAGGTCCCCTCACTCCACTTACATCAGGTCCCCTCACTCCACTTACATCAGGTCTCCTCACTCCACTTACATCAGGTCTCCTCACTCCACTTACATCAGGTCCCCTCACTCCACTTACATCAGGTCTCACTCCACTTACATCAGGTCTCCTCACTCCACTTACATCAGGTCTCCTCACTCCACTTACATCAGGTCTCCTCACTCCATTTACATCAGGTCTCCTCACTCCACTTACATCAGGTCTCACTCCACTTACATCAGGTCTCCTCACTCCACTTACATCAGGTCTCACTCCACTTACATCAGGACTCCTCACTCCACTTACATCAGGTCTCACTCCACTTACATGAGGTCTCCTCACTCCACTTACATCAGGTCTCACTCCACTTACATCAGGTCCCCTCACTCCACTTACATCAGGTCTCCTCACTCCACTTACATCAGGTCCCCTCACTCCACTTACATCAGGTCTCACTCCACTTACATCAGGTCCCCTCACTCCACTTACATCAGGTCTCACTCCACTTACATCAGGTCTCACTCCACTTACATCAGGTCCCCTCACTCCACTTACATCAGGTCTCACTCCACTTACATCAGGTCTCCTCACTCCACTTACATCAGGTCCCCTCACTCCACTTACATCAGGTCTCACTCCACTTACATCAGGTCCCCTCACTCCACTTACATCAGGTCTCACTCCACTTACATCAGGTCTCCTCACTCCACTTACATCAGGTCTCCTCACTCCACTTACATCAGGTCTCCTCACTCCACTTACATCAGGTCTCACTCCACTTACATCAGGTCTCCTCACTCCACTTACATCAGGTCTCCTCACTCCACTTACATCAGGTCCCCTCACTCCACTTACATCAGGTCTCCTCACTCCACTTACATCAGGTCTCACTCCACCTACATCAGGTCTCACTCCACTTACATCAGGTCTCCTCACTCCACTTACATCAGGTCTCCTCGCTCCACTTACATCAGGTCTCACTCCACTTACATCAGGTCTCCTCACTCCACTTACATCAGGTCTCCTCACTCCACTTACATCAGGTCTCCTCACTCCACCTACATCAGGTCTCACTCCACTTACATCAGGTCTCACTCCACTTACATCAGGACTCCTCACTCCACTTACATCAGGACTCCTCACTCCACTTACATCAGGACTCCTCACTCCACTTACATCAGGTCCCCTCACTCCACTTACATCAGGTCTCACTCCACTTACATCAGGTCCTCACTCCACTTACATCAGGACTCCTCACTCCACTTACATCAGGTCCCTCACTCCACTTACATCAGGTCCCTCACTCCACTTACATCAGGTCTCCTCACTCCACTTACATCAGGTCTCACTCCACTTACATCAGGTCCCCTCACTCCACTTACATCAGGTCTCACTCCACTTACATCAGGTCCCCTCACTCCACTTACATCAGGTCTCCTCACTCCACTTACATCAGGTCTCCTCACTCCACTTACATCAGGTCTCCTCACTCCACTTACATCAGGTCTCCTCACTCCACTTACATCAGGTCTCCACTCCACTTACATCAGGTCTCCTCACTCCACTTACATCAGGTCTCACTCCACTTACATCAGGTCCCCTCACTCCACTTACATCAGGTCTCACTCCACTTACATCAGGTCTCACTCCACTTACATCAGGTCTCCTCACTCCACTTACATCAGGTCCCCTCACTCCACTTACATCAGGTCCCTCACTCCACTTACATCAGGTCTCACTCCACTTACATCAGGTCTCACTCCACTTACATCAGGTCCCCTCACTCCACTGACATCATGTCCCCTCACTCCACTTACATCAGGACTCCTCACTCCACTTACATCAGGTCTCACTCCACTTACATCAGGTCTCCTCACTCCACTTACATCAGGTCACCTCACTTCCACTTACATCAGGACTCCTCACTCACTTACATCAGGTCTCACTCCACTTACATCAGGTCTCCTCACTCTACTTACATCAGGTCTCCTCACTCCACTTACATCAGGTCCCCTCACTCCAGTTACATCAGGTCTCACTCCACTTACATCAGGTCTCACTCCACTTACATCAGGTCTCACTCCACTTACATCAGGTCCCCTCACTCCACTTACATCAGGTCCCCTCACTCCACTTACATCAGGTCCCCTCACTCCACTTACATCAGGTCCCCTCACTCCACTTACATCAGGTCCCCTCACTCCACTTACATCAGGTCCCCTCACTCCACTTACATCAGGTTTTACTCCACTTACATCAGGTCTCCTCACTCCACTTACATCAGGTCTCCTCACTCCACTTACATCAGGTCCCCTCACTCCACTTACATCAGGTCCCCTCACTCCACTTACATCAGGTCTCCTCACTCCACTTACATCAGGTCTCCTCACTCCACTTACATCAGGTCTCACTCCACTTACATCAGGTCCCCTCACTCCACTTACATCAGGTCTCCTCACTCCACTTACATCAGGTCTCCTCACTCCACTTACATCAGGTCTCACTCCACTTACATCAGGTCCCTCACTCCACTTACATCAGGTCCCCTCACTCCACTTACATCAGGTCTCCTCACTCCACTTACATCAGGTCCCTCACTCCACTTACATCAGGTCTCCTCACTCCACTTACATCAGGTCTCACTCCACTTACATCAGGTCTCACTCCACTTCCATCAGGTCTCACTCCACTTACATCAGGTCTCACTCCACTTACATCAGGTCCCCTCACTCCACTTACATCAGGTCTCACTCCACTTCCATCAGGACTCCTCACTCCACTTACATCAGGTCCCCTCACTCCACTTACATCAGGTCCCCTCACTCCACTTACATCAGGTCTCACTCCACTTACATCAGGACTCCTCACTCCACTTACATCAGGTCCCCTCACTCCACTTACATCAGGTCCCCTCACTCCACTTACATCAGGTCTCACTCCACTTACATCAGGTCTCCTCACTCCACTTACATCAGGTCTCCTCACTCCACTTACATCAGGTCCCCTCACTCCACTTACATCAGGTCTCACTCCACTTACATCAGGTCCCCTCACTCCACTTACATCAGGTCTCACTCCACTTCCATCAGGTCTCCTCACTCCACTTACATCAGGTCCCCTCACTCCACTTACATCAGGTCCTCACTCCACTTACATCAGGTCCCCTCACTCCACTTACATCAGGTCTCACTCCACTTCCATCAGGACTCCTCACTCCACTTACATCAAGGTCCCCTCACTCCACTTACATCAGGTCCCCTCACTCCACTTACATCAGGTCTCACTCCACTTACATCAGGACTCCTCACTCCACTTACATCAGGTCCCCTCACTCCACTTACATCAGGTCCCCCTCACTCCACTTACATCAGGTCTCACTCACTTACATCAGGTCTCCTCACTCCACTTACATCAGGTCTCCTCACTCCCACTTACATCAGGTCCCCTCACTCCACTTACATCAGGTCTCACTCCACTTCCATCAGGTCCCCTCACTCCACTTACATCAGGTCCCCTCACTCCACTTACATCAGGTCCCCTCACTCCACTTACATCAGGTCTCACTCCACTTACATCAGGTCCCCTCACTCCACTTACATCAGGTCTCCTCACTCCACTTACATCAGGTCTCACTCCACTTACATCAGGTCCCCTCACTCCACTTACATCAGGTCTCCTCACTCCACTTACATCAGGTCTCCTCACTCCACTTACATCAGGTCTCCTCACTCCACTTACATCAGGTCTCCTCACTCCACTTACATCAGGTCCCCTCACTCCACTTACATCAGGTCCCTCACTCCACTTACATCAGGTCTCCTCACTCCACTTACATCAGGTCTCCTCACTCCACTTACATCAGGTCTCACTCCACTTACATCAGGTCTCACTCCACTTACATCAGGTCTCACTCCACTTACATCAGGTCTCACTCCACTTACATCAGGTCCCCTCACTCCACTTACATCAGGTCTCCTCACTCCACTTACATCAGGTCTCCTCACTCCACTTACATCAGGTCCCTCACTCCACTTACATCAGGTCTCACTCCACTTACATCAGGTCTCACTCCACTTACATCAGGTCGCACTCCACTTACATCAGGTCTCCTCACTCCACTTACATGAGGTCTCACTCCACTTACATCAGGTCTCACTCCACTTACATCAGGTCCTCACTCCACTTACATCAGGTCTCACTCCACTTACATCAGGTCTCACTCCACTTACATCAGGTCTCCTCACTCCACTTACATCAGGTCTCACTCCACTTACATCAGGTCTCACTCCACTTACATCAGGTCTCCTCACTCCACTTACATCAGGTCTCCTCACTCCACTTACATCAGGTCTCCTCACTCCACTTACATCAGGTCTCCTCACTCCACTTACATCAGGTCTCACTCCACTTACATCAGGTCCCCTCACTCCACTTACATCAGGTCTCACTCCACTTACATCAGGTCTCCTCACTCCACTTACATCAGGTCTCCTCACTCCACTTACATCAGGTCTCACTCCACTTACATCAGGTCCCCTCACTCCACTTACATCAGGTCTCACTCCACTTACATCAGGACTCCTAACTCCACTTACATCGGGTTCCCTCACTCCACTTACATCAGGTCTCACTCCACTTACATCAGGTCCCCTCACTCCACTTACATCAGGTCTCCTCACTCCACTTACATCAGGTCTCCTCACTCCACTTACATCAGGTCTCCTCACTCCACTTACATCAGGTCCCCGCACTCCACTTACATCAGGTCCCCTCACTCCACTTACATCAGGTCTCACTCCACTTACATCAGGACTCCTAACTCCACTTACATCGGGTTCCCTCACTCCACTTACATCAGGTCTCACTCCACTTACATCAGGTCCCCTCACTCCACTTACATCAGGTCCCCTCACTCCACTTACATCAGGTCTCACTCCACTTACATCAGGACTCCTCACTCCACTTACATCAGGACTCCTCACTCCACTTACATCAGGTCTCCTCACTCCACTTACATCAGGTCTCACTCCACTTACATCAGGTCTCACTCCACTTACATCAGGTCCCCTCACTCCAATTACATCAGGTCCCCTCACTCCACTTACATCAGGTCTCACTCCACTTACATCAGGTCTCACTCCACTTACATCAGGTCCCCGCACTCCACTTACATCAGGTCCCCTCACTCCACTTACATCAGGTCTCACTCCACTTACATCAGGACTCCTAACTCCACTTACATCGGGTTCCTCACTCCACTTACATCAGGTCTCACTCCACTTACATCAGGTCCCCTCACTCCACTTACATCAGGTCTCCTCACTCCACTTACATCAGTTTCCCTCACTCCACTTACATCAGGTCCCCTCACTCCACTTACATCAGGTCCCCTCACTCCACTTACATCAGGTCCCCTCACTCCACTTACATCAGGTCTCACTCCACTTACATCAGGTCTCACTCCACTTACATCAGGTCTCACTCCACTTACATCAGGTCTCACTCCACTTACATCAGGTCTCCTCACTCCACTTACATCAGGTCCCCTCACTCCACTTACATCAGGTCCCCTCACTCCACTTACATCAGGTCCCCTCACTCCACTTACATCAGGTCTCCTCACTCCACTTACATCAGGTCTCACTCCACTTACATCAGGTCTCCTCACTCCACTTACATCAGGTCTCCTCACTCCACTTACATCAGGTCCCCTCACTCCACTTACATCAGGTCCCCTCACTCCACTTACATCAGGTCTCACTCCACTTACATCTGGTCTTACTCCACGTACATCAGGTCTCACTCCACTTACATCTGGTCTCCTCACTCCACTTACATCAGGTCTCACTCCACTTGCATCAGGTCTCCTCACCCCACTTACATCAGGTCTCCTCACCCCACTTACATCTGGTCTCCTCACTCCACTTACATCAGGTCTCCTCACCCCACTTACATCTGGTCTCCTCACCCCACTTACATCTGGTCTCCTCACTCCACTTACATCAGGTCTCACTCCACTTGCATCAGGTCTCCTCACCCCACTTACATCAGGTCCTCCTCACCCCACTTACATCTGGTCTCCTCACTCCACTTACATCAGGTCTCCTCACCCCACTTACATCAGGTCTCCTCACCCCACTTACATCTGGTCTCCTCACTCCACTTACATCAGGTCTCCTCACCCCACTTACATCTGGTCTCCTCACCCCACTTACATCTGGTCTCCTCACTCCACTTACATCAGGTCTCACTCCACTTGCATCAGGTCTCCTCACCCCACTTACATCAGGTCCCCTCACTCCACTTACATCAGGTCTCACTCCACTTACATCAGGTCTCCTCACTCCACTTGCATCAGGTCTCCTCACCCCACTTACATCAGGTCCCCTCACTCCACTTACATCAGGTCTCACTCCACTTACATCAGGTCTCCTCACTCCACTTACATCAGGTCTCCTCACTCCACTTACATCAGGTCTCACTCCACTTACATCAGGACTCCTAACTCCACTTACATCGGGTTCCCTCACTCCACTTACATCAGGTCTCACTCCACTTACATCAGGTCCCCTCACTCCACTTACATCAGGTCTCCTCACTCCACTTACATCAGGTCTCCTCACTCCACTTACATCAGGTCTCCTCACTCCACTTACATCAGGTCCCCTCACTCCACTTACATCAGGTCCCCTCACTCCACTTACATCAGGTCCCCTCACTCCACTTACATCAGGTCTCACTCCACTTACATCAGGACTCCTAACTCCACTTACATCGGGTTCCCTCACTCCACTTACATCAGGTCTCACTCCACTTACATCAGGTCCCCTCACTCCACTTACATCAGGTCTCCTCACTCCACTTACATCAGGTCCCCTCACTCCACTTACATCAGGTCCCCTCACTCCACTTACTTCAGGTCCCCTCACTCCACTTACATCAGGTCCCCTCACTCCACTTACATCAGGTCCCCTCACTCCACTTACATCAGGTCCCCTCACTCCACTTACATCAGGTCTCACTCCACTTACATCAGGTCTCACTCCACTTACATCAGGTCTCACTCCACTTACATCAGGTCTCCTCACTCCACTTACATCAGGTCCCTCACTCCACTTACATCAGGTCCCCTCGCTCCACTTACATCAGGTCCCCTCACTCCACTTACATCAGGTCTCCTCACTCCACTTACATCAGGTCTCACTCCACTTACATCAGGTCTCCTCACTCCACTTACATCAGGTCTCCTCACTCCACTTACATCAGGTCCCCTCACTCCACTTACATCAGGTCCCCTCACTCCACGTACATCAGGTCTCACTCCACTTACATCTGGTCTCCTCACTCCACTTACATCAGGTCTCACTCCACTTGCATCAGGTCTCCTCACCCCACTTACATCAGGTCCCCTCACTCCACTTACATCAGGTCTCCTCACTCCAATTACATCAGGTCTCCTCACTCCACTTACATCAGGTCTCACTCCACTTACATCAGGTCTCCTCACTCCACTTACATCAGGTCCCCTCACTCCACTTACATCAGGTCCCCTCACTCCACTAACATCAGGTCTCCTCACTCCACTTACATCAGGTCCCCTCACTCCACTTACATCAGGTCCCCTCACTCCACTTACATCAGGTCCCCTCACTCCACTTACATCAGGTCCCCTCACTCCACTTACATCAGGTCCCCTCACTCCACTTACATCAGGTCCCCTCACTCCACTTACATCAGGTCTCACTCCACTTACATCAGGTCCCTCACTCCACTTACATCAGGTCCCTCACTCCACTTACATCAGGTCCCCTCACTCCACTTACATCAGGACCCCTCACTCCACTTACATCAGGACCCCTCACTCCACTTACATCAGGTCCCCTCACTCCACTTACATCAGGTCTCACTCCACTTACATCAGGTCTCACTCCACTTACATCAGGTCCCCTCACTCCACTTACATCAGGTCCACTCACTCCACTTACATCAGGTCTCACTCCACTTACATCAGGTCTCACTCCACTTACATCAGGTCTCACTCCACTTACATCAGGACTCCTCACTCCACTTACATCAGGTCTCACTCCACTTACATCAGGTCCCCTCACTCCACTTACATTAGGTCTCACTCCACTTACATCAGGTTCCCTCACTCCACTTACATCAGGTCTCACTCCACATACATCAGGTCCCCTCACTCCACTTACATCAGGTCTCACTCCACTTACATCAGGACCCCTCACTCCACTTATCAGGTCCCCTTACTCCACTTACATCAGGTCTCACTCCACTTACATCAGGTCCCCTCACTCCACTTACATTAGGTCTCACTCCACTTACATTAGGTCTCACTCCACTTACATCAGGTCCCCTCACTCCACTTACATCAGGTCTCACTCCACTTACATCAGGTCTCCTCACTCCACTTACATCAGCTCCCCTCACTCCACTTACATCAGGTCTCACTCCACTTACATCAGGTCCCCTCACTCCACTTACATCAGGTCCCCTCACTCCACTTACATCAGGTCCCCTCACTCCACTTACATCAGGTCCCCTCACTCCACTTACATCAGGTCTCCTCACTTCACTTACATCAGGTCTCCTCACTCCACTTACATCAGGTCTCCTCACTCCACTTACATCATGTCTCACTCCACTTACATCAGGTCTCACTCCACTTACATCATGTCTCACTCCACTTACAGCAGGTCTCACTCCACTTACATCAAGTCCCCTCACTCCACTTACATCAGGTCTCCTCACTCCACTTACATCAGGTCTCCTCACTCCACTTACATCAGGTCCCCTCACTCCACTTACATCAGGTCTCACTCCACTTACATCAGGTCCCCTCACTCCACTTACATCAGGTTTTACTCCACTTACATCAGGTCTCCTCACTCCACTTACATCAGGTCTCCTCACTCCACTTACATCAGGTCTCACTCCACTTACATCAGTTCTCCTCACTCCACTTACATCAGGTCTCCTCACTCCACTTACATCAGGTCTCCTCACTCCACTTACATCAGGTCTCCTCACTCCACTTACATCAGGTCTCCTCACTCCACTTACATCAGGTCTCACTCCACTTACATCAGGTCTCACTCCACTTACATCAGGTCTCACTCCACTTCCATCAGGTCTCCTCACTCCACTTACATCAGGTCCCCTCACTCCACTTACATCAGGTCCCCTCACTCCACTTACATCAGGTCTCCTCACTCCACTTACATCAGGTCTCACTCCACTTACATCAGGACTCCTCACTCCACTTACATCAGGACTCCTCACTCCACTTACATCAGGACTCCTCACTCCACTTACATCAGGTCTCACTCCACTTACATCAGGACTCCTCACTCCACTTACATCAGGACTCCTCACTCCACTTACATCAGGACTCCTCACTCCACTTACATCAGGTCTCACTCCACTTACATCAGGACTCCTCACTCCACTTACATCAGGTCCCCTCACTCCACTTACATCAGGTCCCCTCACTCCACTTACATCAGGTCCCCTCACTCCACTTACATCAGGTCTCCTCACTCCACTTACATCAGGTCCCCTCACTCCACTTACATCAGGTCCCCTCACTCCACTTACATCAGGTCTCCTCACTCCACTTACATCAGGTCTCCTCACTCCACTTACATCAGGTCTCACTCCACTTACATCAGGTCCCCTCACTCCACTTACATCAGGTCTCACTCCACTTACATCAGGTCTCACTCCACATACATCAGGTCCCCTCACTCCACTTACATCAGGTCTCACTCCACTTACATCAGGACCCCTCACTCCACTTATCAGGTCTCCTCACTCCACTTACATCAGGTCTCACTCCACTTACATCAGGTCCCCTCACTCCACTTACATTAGGTCTCACTCCACTTACATTAGGTCTCACTCCACTTACATCAGGTCCCCTCACTCCACTTACATCAGGTCTCACTCCACTTACATCAGGTCTCCTCACTCCACTTACATCAGCTCCCCTCACTCCACTTACATCAGGTCTCACTCCACTTACATCAGGTCCCCTCACTCCACTTACATCAGGTCCCCTCACTCCACTTACATCAGGTCCCCTCACTCCACTTACATCAGGTCTCCTCACTTCACTTACATCAGGTCTCCTCACTCCACTTACATCAGGTCCCCTCACTCCACTTACATCAGGTCTCCTCACTCCACTTACATCAGGTCTCCTCACTCCACTTACATCAGGTCTCACTCCACTTACATCAGGTCCCCTCACTCACTTACATCAGGTCTCACTCCACTTACATCAGGTCTCCTCACTCCACTTACATCAGGTCCCCTCACTCCACTTACATCAGGTCTCACTCCACTTACATCAGGTCTCCTCACTCCACTTACATCAGGTCCCCTCACTCCACTTACATCAGGTCCCCTCACTCCACTTACATCAGGTCCCCTCACTCCACTTACATCAGGTCTCACTCCACTTACATCAGGTCCCCTCACTCCACTTACATCAGGTCCCCTCACTCCACTTACATCAGGTCTCCTCACTCCACTTACATCAGGTCTCCTCACTCCACTTACATCAGGTCTCCTCACTCCACTTACATCAGGTCCCCTCACTCCACTTACATCAGGTCCCCTCACTCCACTCACATCAGGTCCCCTCACTCCACTTACATCAGGTCCCCTCACTCCACTTACATCAGGTTTTACTCCACTTACATCAGGTCTCCTCACTCCACTTACATCAGGTCCCCTCACTCCACTTACATCAGGTCCCCTCACTCCACTTACATCAGGTTTTACTCCACTTACATCAGGTCTCCTCACTCCACTTACATCAGGTCTCCTCACTCCACTTACATCAGGTCCCCTCGCTCCACTTACATCAGGTCTCCTCACTCCACTTACATCAGGTCTCCTCACTCCACTTACATCAGGTCTCCTCACTCCACTTACATCAGGTCTCCTCACTCCACTTACATCAGGTCTCCTCACTCCACTTACATCAGGTCTCCTCACTCCACTTACATCAGGTCTCACTCCACTTACATCATGTCTCACTCCACTTACATCAGGTCTCACTCCACTTACATCAGGTCCCCTCACTCCACTTACATCAGGTTTTACTCCACTTACATCAGGTCTCCTCACTCCACTTACATCAGGTCCCCTCACTCCACTTACATCAGGTCCCCTCACTCCACTTACATCAGGTCTCACTCCACTTCCATCAGGTCTCCTCACTCCACTTACATCAGGTCCCCTCACTCCACTTACATCAGGTCCCCTCACTCCACTTACATCAGGTCCCCTCACTCCACTTACATCAGGTCTCACTCCACTTCCATCAAGTCCCCTCACTCCACTTACATCAGGTCTCCTCACTCCACTTACATCAGGTCTCCTCACTCCACTTACATCAGGACTCCTCACTCCACTTACATCAGGACTCCTCACTCCACTTACATCAGGTCTCACTCCACTTACATCAGGACTCCTCACTCCACTTACATCAGGACTCCTCACTCCACTTACATCAGGACTCACTCCACTTCCATCAGGTCCCCTCACTCCACTTACATCAGGTCCCCTCACTCCACTTACATCAGGTCTCACTCCACTTCCATCAGGTCTCCTCACTCCACTTACATCAGGTCCCCTCACTCCACTTACATCAGGTCCCCTCACTCCACTTCCATCAGGTCTCCTCACTCCACTTACATCAGGTCCCCTCACTCCACTTACATCAGGTCCCCTCACTCCACTTACATCAGGACTCCTCACTCCACTTACATCAGGTCTCACTCCACTTACATCAGGTCCCCTCACTCCACTTACATCAGGACTCCTCACTCCACTTACATCAGGACTCCTCACTCCACTTACATCAGGACTCCTCACTCCACTTACATCAGGACTCCTCACTCCACTTACATCAGGTCTCCTCACTCCACTTACATCAGGTCTCACTCCACTTACATCAGGACTCCTCACTCCACTTACATCAGGACTCCTCACTCCACTTACATCAGGACTCCTCACTCCACTTACATCAGGTCTCACTCCACTTACATCAGGACTCCTCACTCCACTTACATCAGGTCCCCTCACTCCACTTACATCAGGTCCCCTCACTCCACTTACATCAGGTCCCCTCACTCCACTTACATCAGGTCCCCTCACTCCACTTACATCAGGTCCCCTCACTCCACTTACATCAGGTCCCCTCACTCCACTTACATCAGGTCCCCTCACTCCACTTACATCAGGGCTCCTCACTCCACTTACATCAGGTCTCACTCCACTTACATCAGGTCTCCTCACTCCACTTACATCAGGTCTCACTCCACTTACATCAGGTCCCCTCACTCCACTTACATCAGATCTCACTCCACTTACATCAGGTCTCCTCACTCCACTTACATCAGGTCCCCTCACTCCACTTACATCAGGTCCCCTCACTCCACTTACATCAGGTCCCCTCACTCCACTTACATCAGGTCCCCTCACTACACTTACATCAGGTCTCCTCACTCCACTTACATCAGGTCTCCTCACTCCACTTACATCAGGTCTCCTCACTCCACTTACATCAGGTCTCCTCACTCCACATTGTGTGTCAGTACAGGAGTGTGGTAGTTGTGTGTTGGTGTGGGAATGTGATAGTTTTGTGTGTGTGTGTGTCTATGGGAGTGTGATAGTTGTATGTAAGTGTTTCGGTATGTGAGTGTGATAGTTGTGTGTGTGTATTGGAGTGTGATAGTTTTGTGTGAGTGTGTCAGTACGTGAGTGTGAGCGTTGTGTGTAAGTGTACAGGAGTGTGATAGTTTGATGTACAGGTTACTTTGCACATTTCATTCCTTTACCTGCTGTTATTCTCTATTTCAGGAGTTACAAAGCTCGATTTAACAGTTTATCTGATGATGATTTTGAAGCGTTCAGTGGAACAGTCTCTGAGGGGAATTGTTTTGAGAATACAGGACCGTTGGCTAGTGTCCGGTAAGGAGAATATAATCCTACTCTCATATTGTGTGGTCAGAGATGTGGGAAGCGTTAAAAGAGAGCGAGGAAGAACTCACATTAATTTAGCCCCTCATTAATTTAGTCCCAATGTTTTCCAACAACAACAACTTATTTTTTTTTTATTCGTTTATGGGATGTGGGCGTCGCTGGCAAGGCCAGCATTAATTGCCCATCACTAATTGCCCCTGAGAAAGTGGTGGTGAGCCACCTATCTAGCACCTTTAACGTAGTAAATCGTCCCAGGGCGCTGCACAGGAGTATTTTAAGAAAAAAAAATGTGACACCAAGCAACATGAGGAGAAATTAGGGCAGGTGACCAAAAGATGACACAAAGAGGTCGGTTTTAAGGAGCGTCTTGACGGAGGAAAGAGAGGTAGCGAGACGGACAGGTTTAGGCAGGGAATTCCAGAGCTTAGGGCCGAGGCAGCAGAAGGCACGGCTGCCGATTAATTACTTTTTGCAGCAGTCATGTTTTGTTGGCACATGTTGGAGCTGATTTACGCACAGCAAGATCCCACAAAGAGCAGAATGATATCTTAATCTGATTATGAGGGCACTGGTTGAGGGCACAACACCGGGAAAACTCCCTGCTCTTCTTCCAATCATGCCATGGAGGGGTGTGACACCCACCTGAGCAGTGGGATAGGTGTCAGTTTAGCGCGACGCTGTACCCCCCTCTCTGATGGGGCCAGTTCACCATGGATTGTGTGCTCAAGTCCATGCTGTGGGGCTCGAACCAATGACCTCTGAACTCCGTGACACGACTGAGCCAGCCTGGCACTTGCTCAGGGTCAGTAGAGTCCTTGGGTCACGGATCAGTCGTGAGGTTAGCTCGCGAACTTCCACTCCTTTGCGCCTGCTGCTAGCGCCTCTGGGGGAGGGGGGGCGGGGCGCGCCAACGGCTCAAGGCCCGGGCGGGGCGTAACGCCCCGAGAAATTCGGTGGGGCGCTACTGAGGCGCTAACCGATAGCGCCCACGGGCCGCCGATGACATCAAAGCCATGCGCCACGTGCGCCCCTTACCGCCCCGCGGCAGAAATTCGGCTGCGCCCCATGGGCGGCGTCGGCGCCAGCCTCGCGAAACCTGGCCGACCTCCGCTTGCGGGGCGCTAATTCAAGAGAGGTGCTGCCGCGACCCGCGCTGCCATTTTATTTTTTTGAGGTCGGCCCTCCGTGGCGGCCCCTGGCGTGGCTCGTGGCCGCCATCGCTCCACACCTCCACTCCCTGGTGGGCTCGTGTGGGCCATCGGAGGCCCTGCGGAGCTCGCAGCGGACCTGCCCGTTAACGGAAGGGGGGGAGGGGCACAGAAACGCGCCAGCGCTACGCCGAGCGGTTGTGGGCGCTTTGTGCCCCCGACACCGCCCCGAGAGGAAGTGGAGCGCCCGAGACAGCGCTACGCTTCCTCGCTGGGGCGGTAAACCGAATCTAGTGGCCGGGGTGGTACGTCCGCGCCGGGGGCTAAATCTCCGGCGATAAATTGGTTACCGTCCCCAAACGGGGCATCACCGAATTTCGCCCCCTTGAGTTCCAGATTGGAGTAAATTGAGATGAGCTCATAGATTAGGAATAATGTTGGGGTTTGGGGTGAGGGGGGGTCAGGGTGGAGGTGGGTTTTGAGGTGGGGGGTTCGGGGTCCGAGTGTGGGGGGTTCGGGGTGGGGGGTTTGGGGTTCAGGGTAGCACTGAGTTTGGATCTGTGCTGGGTTTGGAATATTATCGGGATTGGGATGTGTTGGGGCAGAATCTCTGTTACTCTCTCTCTCTCTCTCTCCCACTCACACTCTCTCTCTCTCTCTCTCTCTCTCCCCCTCTGTCTGCCTCTCCCTCTCTCTCTGTCTCCCTCTCCCTCTGTCTCTCTTTCTCTGTATCTCCCTCTCTCTGTCTCTCCGTCACACACTTCCTCTCTCTGTCACGCACTCTCTCTCTGTCAGTCTCTGTCTTTCCCTGTGTCTCTGTCTCTCTCCCCATCATTCTGTCTCTGTCTCTCTCGCTCTCTGTCTCCCTCTCTCTGTCGCTCTCTCTCTGTCTTTCCTTCCTCCTCTCTCTCTCTCTTTCTTTCCCTCCCTGTCTTTCAACAACAACAACAACAACAGAGGGGACTAAATGTAACATTTCCAAATTTGCTGATGATACAAAGCTAGGTGGCAGTGTCAGTTGTGAAGAGGATGTGAAGAGGCTTCAAGGGGATCTCGACAGGCTCAGTGAGTGGGCGAGAGCATGGCAGATGGAATATAATGTGGATAAATGTAAAGTTCTCCATTTTGGTAGAAAAAACAGAAAGGCAGAGTATTTCCTACATGGTGAAAGATGGGGAATGCAGATGCTCAAAGGGACCTGGGTGTCCTTGTACATGAGTCACTGAAAGTGAATGTGCAGGTGCAGCAAGCCATTAGGAAGGGAAATGGTATGCTGACCTTCATTACAAGAGGATTTGAGTACAGGAGTAAAGAAGTTTTCCTCCAAGGAGACCACACCTGGAGTACTGTGTACAATTTTGTTCTCCTTATACTTGCCATAGAGGGAGTGCAACGAAGGTTCACGAGATTGATTCCTGGGATGGCGGGACTGTCGTCTGAGAAGAGATTGAGTAAACTAAGCCTGTATTCTCTTGAATTCAGAAGAATGAGAGGGGAATCTCATTGAAGCATACAAAATTATTACAGGGCTTGATAGGGTGGATGCTGGGAGAATGTTTCCCTTGGCTGGGGAGTCTAGAACCAGGGGCCACAAAGGGTAGGCCATTCAGGACTGAGATGACAAGAAACTTCTTCACACAGAGGGTGGTGAATCTTTGGAATTCTCTACTCCAGAGGGCTGTGGAGACTCAGTCATTGGGTATCTTCAAAACAGAAGTCGATAGATTTCTGACTAGTAAGGGCATCAAGGGATATGGCGATAGGGCCGGTGAATGGATTTGAGGCAGAAGATCAGCCATGATCTCATTGAATGGCGGAGCAGGCTCGAAGAGCAGAATGGCCGACTCCTGCTCCTATTTCTTATGTTCTTAACAACAACAACAACTTGTATTTATATAGCATCTTTAACGTAGTAAAATATCCCAAGATGCTTCACAGGAGTATTATAG
The DNA here is from genome assembly GCA_030390025.1 of Squalus acanthias. Lineage (NCBI taxonomy): Eukaryota > Metazoa > Chordata > Chondrichthyes > Squaliformes > Squalidae > Squalus > Squalus acanthias. The sequence continues at coordinate 2,623 of JASTWF010000294.1, read as the reverse complement.
GACAAAAATTTGACACCGGGCCACACAAGGATAAATTAGGGCAGGTGACCAAAAGCTTGGTTAAAGAGATAGGTTTTAAGAAGCGTCTTAAAGGAGGAAAGAGAGGTAGCGAGGCGGAGAGGTTTAGGCAGGGAATTCCAGAGCTTGGGGCCGAGACAACAGAAGGCATGGCCACCAATGGTTGAGCGATGAGAATCAGGGATGCTCAAGAGGGCAGAATTAGAGCAGTGCAGATATCTCGGGGGGCAGGGGGGGGGGGGGGGTGGTTGTGGGGCTGAACGAGATTACAGAGATAGGGAGGGGCGAGGCCATGGAGGGATTTGCAAACAAGGATGAGAATTTTGAAATTGAGGTGTTGCTTAACCGAGAGCCAGTGTAGGTCAGTGAGCACAGGGGTGATGGGTGAACGATGAGAGGGGTGATTCCTTCTCTCTCTCCTTGTCTTCCTCTGTAAGGTACAGACAACAGAAGGTAAGGTAGAGAAACCTATTGTTCATACCGGAGTCTGATTTGTCCCTGCAGATTTGCTGTTTTTGGCCTGGGTTCACGAGCTTACCCACACTTCTGTGCTTTTGCCCGTGCGATTGACACAAGACTGGAGGAACTTGGAGGGGAGAGAATCCTAATAATGGGAGAAGGAGATGAGCTGTGTGGTCAGGAGGATCTGTTCCGTGTCTGGTCCAAGAACATTTTCAAGGTCAGACTGAATGGATTGAGTGCCTCATGTGGACTGGTCTATCAGACAATCTTTTCTGTCTGTCTGTCCCATCTCTCGGTGCCTGTGTGTTTGTGAACACGTTTCTCTCGGTCACACCTTCTGTCTGTCTTTCCCTGTGTGTGTATCTCTCTCCTAATCTCTGTCGCTCTATTTCTCCATCTCTGTTCCTGGTCATCGTGCTCAATGCCAGCTCCCATTGTCTCCCTCTCTCTCTTAGTTTCTATCTCTCTTTTTCTCTCTCTCAGTTTCTCTCTCCTTCTCTCTTTCTCTCTCTCCTTCTCTCTCTCTCCTCAGTTTCTATCTCTCGTTCTCTCTCTGTTTCTCTCTCCTCTTTCTCTCTCTCCTCAGTTTGTCTCTCAGTTTCTCTCTTTCTTTCTCTCTCTCTCCTCAGTTTCTCTCACTCCTTCTCTGTTTCTCTCTCCTTCTCTCTCTGTTTCACTCTCTCCTTGTCTCTCTCCTCAGTTTCCCTCTCTCCTTCTTCTGTTTCTCTCTCTCCTTCTCTCTCCACAGTTTCTCTCTCTCCTCTCTCTCGCCTTCTTTCCTCAGTTTCTGTCTGTCCTCTCTGTTTCTATTTCTCTTTTTCTCTATCTCTCTGTTTCTATCTCTCTTTCTCTCCCTCCTGTTTCTGTGTCTCCTTCTCTCTCTTTGTTTCTATCTCTCTCTCAGTTCCTGCCTCTCCTTCTCTCTCTCTCCTTAGTTTCTCTCTCTCGCTCTCTGTCTCCCTCGCTCTTTCTCTCTCTCTCTCTCTCTGCCTGCCCTTCTGTCTAAGATTTCTGTTACTGATTTAAGTGACGATCAGCAATTATCCCTCACTGCCCTATTCCTAACGTTTTGTTGCTGTGTTCCCTCAGGCAGCCTGCGAGGTTTTCTGTATCGAAGACGATTGCATTGCTGATGATGACGACTCATATTTCAACACTGAATCCGGCTGGAAACCAGACAAATATAAGCTGTCCACAGTGGCTGAGGTACCAGACCACACAGCAGGTAAATCCCAGTACCGAGTCTGTATCACAGGACTGAGTGTCCCAGCACTGACTGTGTGTGTGTAACAGGACTGAGTGTCCCAGCACTGACTGTGTGTGTTACAGGACTGAGTGTCCCAGCACTGACTGTGTGTGTGTAACAGGACTGAGTGTCCCAGCACTGACTGTGTGTGTTACAGGACTGAGTGTCCCAGCACTGACTGTGTGTGTGTAACAGGACTGAGTGTCCCAGCACTGACTGTGTGTGTAACAGGACAGAGTGTCCCAGCACTGACTGTGTGTGTGTAACAGGACTGAGTGTCCCAGCACTGACTGTGTGTGTGTAACAGGACTGAGTGTCCCAGCACTGACTGTGTGTGTGTAACAGGACTGAGTGTCCCAGCACTGACTGTGTGTGTGTAACAGGACTGAGTGTCCCAGCACTGACTGTGTGTGTGTAACAGGACTGAGTGTCCCAGCACTGACTGTGTGTGTGTAACAGGACTGAGTGTCCCAGCACTGACTGTGTGTGTGTAACAGGACTGAGTGTCCCAGCACTGACTGTGTGTGTAAACAGGACTGAGTGTCCCAGCACTGACTGTGTGTGTAACAGGACTGAGTGTCCCAGCACTGACTGTGTGTGTAACAGGACTGAGTGTCCCAGCACTGACTGTGTGTGTGTAACAGGACTGAGTGTCTCAGCACTGACTGTGTGTGTAACAGGACTGAGTGTCCCAGCACTGACTGTGTGTGTAACAGGACTGAGTGTCCCAGCACTGACTGTGTGTGTGTAACAGGACTGAGTGTCCCAGCACTGACTGTGTGTGTAACAGGACTGAGTGTCCCAGCACTGACTGTGTGTGTAACAGGACCTGAGTGTCCCAGCACTGACTGTGTGTGTAACAGGACTGAGTGTCCCAGCACTGACTGTGTGTGTAAC
>JASTWF010002938.1:0-14002 GCA_030390025.1 Squalus acanthias | reverse complement strand
AAACACACTCCAATCCAAGCCTCATTTGGAATCAAACGCTCCCGGGGCAGGTACAATACAGAGCTCCCTCTACATTTCCCTGACAGTGTACCCCCACTTTATACCCAGTGTCAGCATCGAGCACTCCCGGGGCCGATACAATACAGAGCTCCCTCTACATTGCCCGGACAGTGTACCCCCACTTTATACCCAGTGTCAGCATCGAGCACTCCCGGGGCAGGTACAATACAGAGCTCCCTCTACATTACCCTGACAGTGTACCCCCACTTTATACCCAGTGTCAGCATCGAGCACTCCCGGGGCAGGTACAATACAGAGCTCCCTCTACATTACCCTGACAGTGTACCCCCACTTTAGACCCAGTGTCAGCATCGAGCGCTCCCAGGGCAGGTACAACACAGAGCTCCCTCTACATTACCCTGACAGTGTACCCCCACTTTATACCCAGTGTCAGCATCGAGCACTCCTGGGGCAGGTACAATACAGAGCTCCCTCTACATTACCCTGACAGTGTACCCCCACTTTATACCCAGTGTCAGCATCGAGCGCTCCCGGGGCAGGTACAATACAGAGCTCCCTCTACATTACCCTGACAGTGTCCCCACTTTATACCCAGTGTCAGCATCGAGCACTCCTGGGGCAGGTACAATACAGTGCTCCCTCTACATTACCCTGACAGTGTACCCCCACTTTATACCCAGTGTCAGCATCGAGCGCTCCTGGGGCAGGTACAATACAGAGCTCCCTCTACAATACCCTGACAGTGTACCCCCACTTTATACCCAATGTCAGCATCGAGAGCTCCCGGGGCAGGTACAATACAGAGCCCCCTCTACATTACCCTGACAGTGTACCCTCACTTTATACCCAGTGTCAGCATCGAGCGCTCCCGGGACAGGTACAATACAGAGCTCCCTCTACATTACCCCGACAGTGTACCCCCACTTTATACCCAGTGTCAGCATCGAGCGCTCCTGGGACAGGTACAATACAGAGCTCCCTCTACATTAGCCTGACAGTGTACCCCCACTTTATACCCAGTGTCAGCATCGAGCTCTCCCGGGGCAGGTACAATACAGAGCTCCCTCTACATTACCCTGACAGTGTACCCCCACTTTATACACAGTGTCAGCATCCAGCACTCCCGGGGCAGGTACAATACAGAGCTCCCTCTACATTACCCTGACAGTGTACCCCCACTTTATACCCAGTGTCAGTATCGAGCACTCCCGGGGCAGGTAAAATACAGAGCTCCCTCTACATTACCCTGACAGTGTACCCCCACTTTATACCCAGTGTCAGTATCGAGCACTCCCGGGGCAGGTAAAATACAGAGCTCCCTCTACATTACCCTGACAGTGTCCCCCCACTTTATACCCAGTGTCAGCATCGAGCCCTCCCGGGGCAGGTACAATACAGAGCTCCCTCTACATTACCCCGACAGTGTACCCCCACTTTATACCCAGTGTCACCATCGAGCGCTCCCGGGGCTGGTACAATACAGAGCTCCCTCTACATTACCCTGACAGTGTACCCCCACTTTATACCCAGTGTCAGCATCGAGCACTCCCGGGGCAGGTACAATACAGAGCTCCCTCTACATTACCCAGGGGAAGTTTGACCCGGCTGTGACCCCACCCTGACGTTCGACCTCACCTGCGGAGAGCGCTGATGGCTGCATGCTCTTGCTCGTTCTCTGCTTGTGTCGTCCCCAGGCGCTGCCAGGCCTGAGGGGGCAAAGACACAGAACATCAAAGGGTAAAAAACAGCTGCTGGAAATAAACCCGAGAACAGCCTGATAATCCCCAGCACTTCCCTGATCGCTGGACACACATTCACGAGTCAGAAGATCGTGGGTTCGAGCCCCAAAGCCAGAGACTCGAGCCCCGTAATCCCAGGCCCGGCACTCCCCGGTTGCCCAGTACTGAGGGAGCGCTGCACTGTCGGAGGGGCAGTACTGAGGGAGTGCTGCACTGTCGGAGGGTCAGTACTGAGGGAGCGCTGCACTGTCGGAGAGGCAGTACTGAGGGAGCGCTGCACTGTCGGAGGGTCAGTACTGAGGGAGCGCTGCACTGTCGGAGAGGCAGTAACTGAGGGAGCGCTGCACTGTCGGAGGGTCAGTACTGAGGGAGCGCTGCACTGTCGGAGAGGCAGTACTGAGGGAGCGCTGCACTGTCGGAGGGGCAGTACTGAGGGAGCGCGGCACTGTCGGAGGGACAGCACTGACGGAGCGTTGCACTGTCGGAGGGGCAGTACTGAGGGAGCGCTGCACTGTCGGAGGGGCAGTACTGAGGGAGCGCGGCACTGTCGGAGGGACAGCACTGAGGGAGCGTTGCACTGTCGGAGGGCAGTACTGAGGGAGCAAGCACTGTCGGAGGGGCGGGTACTGAGGGAGCGCCGCACTGTCGGAGGGGCGGTACTGAGGGAGCGCCGCACTGTCGGAGGGGCAGTACTGAGGGAGCGCTGCACTGTCGGAGGGGCAGTACTGAGGGAGCGCTGCACTGTCGGAGAGGCAGTACTGAGGGAGCGCTGCACTGTTGGAGGGGCAGTACTGAGGGAGCGCTGCACTGTTGGCGGGGCAGTACTGAGGGAGCGCTGCACTGTCGGAGGGGCAGTACTGAGGGAGCGCTGCACTGTGGGAGGGGCAGTACTGAGGGAGAACTGCACTGTCGGAGGGGCAGTACTGAGGGAGTGCCGCACTGTCGGAGGGCCAGTACTAAGGGAGCGCCGCACTGTCGGAGGAGCAGTACTGAGGGAGCGCTGCACTGTCGGAGGGGCAGTACTGAGGGAGTGCCGCACTGTCGGAGGGGCAGTACTGAGGGAGCACTGCACTGTCGGGAGGGGCAGTACTGAGGGAGTGCCGCACTGTCGGAGGGGCAGTACTGAGGGAGCGCTTCACTGTCGGGAGGGGCAGTACTGAGGGAGTGCCGCACTGTCGGAGGGGCACTACTGAGGGAACGCCGCACTGTCGGAGAGGCGGTACTGAGGGAGCGCTGCACTGTCGGAGGGGCAGTACTGAGGGAGTGCCGCACTGTTGGAGGGGCAGTACTGAGGGAGCGCCGCACTGTTGGAGGAGCAGTACTGAGGGAGCGCTGCACTGTCGGAGGGGCAGTACTGAGGGAGCGCTGCACTGTCGGAGGGGCAATACTGAGGGAGTGCTGCACTGTCGGAGGGGCAGTACTGAGGGAGCTCTGCACTGTCGGAGGGGCAGTACTGAGGGAGCGCTGCACTGTCGGAGAGGCAGTACCGAGGGAGCGCTGCACTGTCGGAGGGGCAGTACTGAGGGAGCGCTGCACACTCGTAGGGGTAGTACTGAGGGAGCGCTGCACTGTCGGAGGGGTAGTACTGAGTGAGCGCTGCACTGTCGGAGGGGTAGTACTGAGGGAGCGCTGCACTCTCGGAGGGGTAGTACTGAGGGAGCGCTGCACTGTGGGAGGGGCAGTATTGAGGGAGCGCTGCACTGTCGGAGGGGCAGTACTGAGGGAGCGCTGCACTGTCGGAGGGGCAGTACTGAGGGAGCGCTGCACTGTCGAAGGGGCAGTACTGAGGGAGCGCTGCACTGTCCAAGGGACAGTACTGAGGGAGTGCTTCACTGTCGGAGGGGCAGTACTGAGGGAGCGCTGCACTGTCGGAGGGGCAGTACTGAGGGAGCGCTGCACTGTCCGAGGGACAGTACTGAGGGAGTGCTGCACTGTTGGAGGGGCAGTACTGAGGGAGCGCTGCACTGTTGGAGGGGCATTACTGAGGGAGTGCTGCACTGTCGGAGGGGCAGGACTGAGGGAGTGCCGCACTGTCGGAGGGGCATTACTGAGGGAGCGCTGCACTGTCGGAGGGGCAGTACTGAGGGGGCGCTGCACTGTCGGAGTGGCAGTAGTGAGGGAGCGCGGCACTGTCCGAGGGACAGTACTGAGGGAGCGCTGCACTGTCGAAGGGCCATACTGAGGGAGCGCTGCACTGTCAGAGGGACAGTATTGAGGGAGCGCTGCACTGTCGGAGGTTCAGTACTGAGGGAGCGCTGCACTGTCGAAGGGGCAGTACTGAGGGAGCGCTGCACTGTCAGAGGGACAGTATTGAGGGAGCACTGCACTGTCGGAGGGGCAGTACTGAGGGAGCGCTGCACTGTCGAAGGGGCAGTACTGAGGGAGCGCTGCACTGTCCAAGGGACAGTACTGAGGGAGTGCTTCACTGTCGGAGGGGCAGTACTGAGGGAGTGCTGCACTGTCGGAGGGGCAGTACTGAGGGAGCGCTGCACTGTCCGAGGGACAGTACTGAGGGAGTGCTGCACTGTCGGAGGGGCAGTACTGAGGGAGCGCTGCACTGTTGGAGGGGCATTACTGAGGGAGCGCTGCACTGTCGGAGGGGCAGGACTGAGGGAGTGCCGCACTGTCGGAGGGGCATTACTGAGGGAGCGCTGCACTGTCGGAGGGGCAGTACTGAGGGGGCGCTGCACTGTCGGAGTGGCAGTAGTGAGGGAGCGCTGCACTGTCCGAGGGACAGTACTGAGGGAGCGCTGCACTGTCGAAGGGCCATACTGCGGGAGCGCTGCACTGTCAGAGGGACAGTATTGAGGGAGCGCTGCACTGTCGGAGGTTCAGTACTGAGGGAGCGCTGCACTGTCGAAGGGGCAGTACTGAGGGAGCGCTGCACTGTCAGAGGGACAGTATTGAGGGAGCACTGCACTGTCGGAGGGGCAGTACTGAGGGAGCGCTGCACTGTCGGAGGGGCAGTACTGAGGGAGCGCTGCACTGTTGGAGGGCTGGTACTGAGGGAGCGCTGCACTGCCGGAGGGGCAGTACTGAGGGAGCTCTGCAATGTCCGAGGGGCAGTACTGAGGGAGCGCTGCACTGCCGGATGGGTAGTACTGAGGGAGCGCTGCACTGTTGGAGGGGCAGTACTGAGGGAGCGCTGCACTGTCGGAGGGGCAGTACTGAGGGAGCGCTGTACTGTCGGAGGGGCAGTACTGAGGGAGAGCGGCACTGTCGGAGGGGTAGTTCTGAGGGAGCGCGGCACTGTCGGAGGGGCAGTACTGAGGGAGCACTGCTGTGTCAGAGGGGCAGTGCACTAAAAACAGATGACTTTGTCATTATCACATTGGCTGTTCGTCGGAGATTATTATGCACAAATTGGCTGCCACGTTTCCTACATTACAACAGTGACTAGACTTCAAAAAAATTGGCTGTAAAGCCCTTTGGGACATCCTGAGGTTATGGAAGGCGCGATAGAAATTCGAGTTGTTTCCCTCCCCGCCCCCTCCATCTTTGCCTCACCTCCATGTGTTGGTTGTCCTGTTGCACAGCAGCCTCAAAGAGCAGCACCGCGTTGGGAAGGTCACCCTCCTGCAGTCTCCGCAGGCCCTCCTCGTAGGGGTGTGGGTGCTCCCTCATCGGATTCTCCTCCTCAAACTTGTAACCCTGAGCGGGGAAGGGAGAACCGAAGGAAGCAATGAAATAGGGCGAATCGGACAGTTGGTCGTTATCTCAAGGAACATCAGAACAGGAGTAGGCCTATTTAGCCCCCTCGAGCCTGTCGGCATAGGAACAGTAGTAGGCCCGTTCAGTCCCCCTCGAGCCTGTCGCCATAGGAACAGGAGTAGGCCCGTTCAGTCCCCCTCGAGCATGTCGCCATAGGAACAGGAGTAGGCCTGTTCAGTCCCCTTCGAGCCTGTTTACACAGGAACAGGAGTAGGCCCGTTCAGTCCCCTTCGAGCCTGTTTACATAGGAACAGGAGTAGGCCCATTCGGCCCACTCGAGCCTGTTACACAGGAACAGGAGTAGGTCCATTCAGCCCACTCGAGCCTGTCGCGCCATTCAATTAGATCATGGCTGATCTGTAGCTCAACTCCATCTACCCGCCTTGGTTCCGTAACCATCCATACCCTTGCCTAACAAAAATCTATCAATCTCAGTTTTGAAATTTTCAATTGACCCTTAGCCTCAACAGCATTTTTGGGGGGAGGGGGGGGGGAAGAAAGAGGTCCAGATTTCCACTGGCCTTTGTGTGTAGAAGTGCTTCCTGACATCACCCCTGAACAGCCTAACACTAATTTTAAGGTAATAAAAACAGAAAATGCTGGAGATACTCAGCGGGTCAGGCAGCATCTGTGAAGAGAGAAACAGAGTTAACGTTTCAGGTCGATGACCTTTCGTCAGAACTCATTTTAAGGTTCTGCCCCCTTGCTCTGGACTCCCATTACCAGAGGAACCAGTTTCTATCGACGCGATCAACTCCTTTAATCATCTTAAACACCTGAATTAGATCTGCCACACTCAAGGGTAATCAAGCCTAGTTTATGCAACCTGTCCTCATAATATAAAGGGGAATACAGAGGGGATGGCGTTGGGAATATATACATTTGCTGTGGTAGATTTTTCTTAAATGGGACAGAGGCAGAAAAGTTAATGACACTGATACGGGAGGGATTTATCCTGTGAATATTCGCCAACACTCAGTGCCCATTGAAGTTCCAATAGACACAACCCATTCATAGAATAGTACAGCAGAGAAGGCCATTCGCCCATCGAATCTGCGCCGGCTCTTTCGAAGAGCAATCCAGTTAGTCCCACTCCCCCGCTCTTTCCCCATAACCCTGCCATTATTCTCTCCTTTTAGCATTTATCCAATTCCCTTTTGAAGGCTACTGTTGAGAATCTGTATCCACCGCCCTATCATGATGTGGAGATGATAAAGTGTGATAAAGGGCAGTTAGAAAGATTAACTGTAATCATCTGGCAGTGTTCTCTGACTATATATGCTGTGCCTATATGCATCTCTTCACTTCACCTGACGAAGGAGCAGCGCTTCGAAAGCTTGTGATTTCAAATAAAGCTGTTGGGCTATAACCTGGTGTGTTGTGCGACTTCTCACATTTGACTGCCCTATCGGGCAGTGCATTCCGAATCACAGAATCCCCACAGTGCAGATAGAGGCCATTTCGGCCCATCGAGCCTGCACCGACACATATCCCACCCTATCCCCGTAACCCCACGTATTTAATCCCCCCTAACACTAAGGGTCAATTTATCATAGCCAAATCAACCTAACCCGCACATCTTTGGACTGTGGGAGGAAACCGGAGCACCCGGAGGAAACCCACGCAGACACGGGGAGAATGTGCAAACTCCACAGAGACAGTCACCCGGGGCCGGATTCGAACCCGGGTCCCTGGCGCTGTGAGGCAACAGTGCTAACCACTATGCCACCGTGTTGCCCACAAATCCTAACCACTCGTTGTGTGAAAATGCTTTCCCTCATCTCGCCTCTGGTTCTTTTTGCCAATCACCTTAAAATCTGTGCCCTCTGGTCATTGCCCCTTCAGCCACTGGAAACAGTTTCTCTTTATTTACACCTTCATGATTTTGAACACCTCCATTAAATCTGCTCTTAGAGCCTTCTCTGCTCTGAGGAGAACAACCCCTGCTACTCCAGGCTCTCTCCACGTAACTGTTTCGTGTTCCAACTCTTTTCTGATGAAAGGTCATCGACCAGAAGAAACCTGAACTCTGCTTCTCCCTCCGCAGATGCTGCCTGGCCTGCTGAGTATTTCCAGCATTCCCTGTTTTTAATTACCTTTAAATTAGAGCTAGGCCGCTCAGGGGTGGTGGCGGGAAACATAGAAACATAGAAGATAGGAGCAGGAGTCGGCCATTCGGCCCCTCGAGCCTGCTCCGCCATTCGATGAGATCATGGCTGATCATCCAAATCAGTGCCCTGTCCCTGCTTTCTCCCCATATCCCTTGATACCTTTAGCCTTAAGAAATATATCTAACTCATTCTTGAATATATTTAATGACTTGGCCTCAACTACCTTCTGTGGCAGAGAGTTCCACAGGTTCACCACTCTCTGGGTGAAGAAATTCCTCCTCATTTCTGTCCTAAATGGCTTACCCCTTATCCTTGGACTGTGACCCCTGGTTCTGGACTCTCCGACCATCGGGAACATTCTTCCTGCATCTAGTTTGTCCAGACCTGTCAGAATTGTATATGTTTCGATGAGATCCCCTCACATTCTTCTAAACTCCAGCGAGTATAAGCCCAGTCGAAGTTTTGGTGTCCATACTTAAGAAAAGACATACTTGCTCTCGAGGCAGTACAAAGAAGGTTCACTCGGTTAATCCGGGATGAGGGGGATGGACATATGAGGAGAGGTTGAGTAGATTGGGACTCTACTCATTGGAGTTCAGAAGAATGAGAGGCGATCTTATTGAAACATATAAGATTGTGAAGGGGCTTGATCGGGTGGATGCGGTAAGGATGTTCCCAAGGATGGGTGAAACTAGAACTAGGGGGCATAATCTTAGAATAAGGGGCTGCTCTTTCAAAACTGAGATGAGGAGAAACTTCTTCACTCAGAGGGTAGTAGGTCTGTGGAATTTGCTGCCCCAGGAAGCTGTGGAAGCTACATCATTAAATAAATTTAAAACAGAAATAGACAGTTTCCTAGAAGTAAAGGGAATTAGGGGTTACGGGGAGCGGGCAGGAAATTGGACATGAGGCTGAGTTCGGATCGGTCGAGGCCCTGTGGGTGGCGTAGCGGGCCCAGGGGCTGAGTGGCCGGGTCCTGCTCCTACTTCTTGTGTTCTTTAGATTTGAGGTGAGGATCAGATCAGCCATGATCTTATTGAATGGCGGAGCAGGCTCGAAGGGCCGATTGGCCTACTCCTGCTCCTATTTCTTATGTTCTTATGAAGCACTTCTTCACACAAAGGGTAGAGGAAATCTGGAAAACTCTCTCCCACAAAAGGCTATCGATGCTGGGGGTCCATTAGAGTTTTCAAGACCGTTAGCGATAGATTTCTGTTGGGTAAGGGTGTCGAGGGAGATGGGGCAAAGGCGGGCAAATGAATATGAGGCACAGATCAGCCGTGGTCTGACCAAAGGGCGGAGCAGGCTCGAGGGGCTGAATGGCCTCCTCTTGTTCCGATGGTAAGTGGGGTGGAGTCAGCAGTGAGGGGCACAGAAACAACAACAACTTGCGTGTATATATAGCGCCTTTAACACAGCAAAAACATCCCAAGGATCTTCGCAGGAGCGTTCTCAAACAGAATTTGACACCGGGACAGATAAGAAGGTGTTAGATTAAAAACCTAGCGATATCAGTCTTGAAAACTCTAATGGAAGAAATTAGGGCAGGTGACCAAAAGCTTGGTCAAAAAGAAGTAGGTCTGAAGGAGCGTCTGAAAGGAGGAGAGGTGGAGAGGTTTAGGCAAGGGAATTCAGATCTTAGGGCCCGGCAGCTGAAGGCACGGCCGCCAGTAGTGAAAATGGGGGATGCACAAGAGGCCAGAATTGGAGGGTTGTAGGGGCTGGAGGAGGTTACAGTGACAGGGAAGGGGCGAGGCCATGGAGGGATTTGAACACGAGGGTGGAGAATTTTTAAATCAAGGCGTTGCTGGACTGGGAGCCGATGCGGGTCAGCGAGCACAATGGGGGGGGTGATGGGTGAACGGGACTTGGTGCGAGTTAGGATACGGGGCAGCAGAGAGTTGGATGAGCTGAAGTTTACGAAGGGTGGAAGATGGGAGGCCGGCCAGGAGAGCGTTGGTACAGTCGAGTCTGGAGGTGACAAAGAGCAGATCGGTTGAGGCAGAGGTGGAGACGGGTGATGTTACGAAGGCGTGGGCCGATGAGTGGCAGGTAACATTCGTGCCACACAAGTTGCAGGCAATGACCATCTCCAACAAGACAGGGTCTAACCGCCTCCCCCTTGACATTCAATGGCAATGAATCCCCCCACCATCAACATCCTGGGGGGGGGGGGGTCACCATTGACCAGAAACTTACCTGGACCAGCCACACAAATACTGTGGGTACAAGAGCAGGTCAGAGGCTGGGTATTCTGCGGCGAGTGTCTCACCTCCTGACTCCCCAAAGCCTTTCCACCACCAACAAGGCACAAGTCAGAAGTGTGATGGAATACTCTCCACTTGCCTGGATGAGTGCAGCTCCAACAACACTCAAGAAGCTCGACACCATCCAGGACAAAGCAGCCCACTTGATTGGCACCCCATCCACTACCTTAAACATTCACTCCCTCCACCACCGGCGCACCGTGACTGCAGTGATGCACTACAGCAGCTCGCCAAGGCTTCTTCGGCAGCACCTCCCAAACCCGCGACCTCCATCACCTCGAAGGACAAGGGCAACAGGCGCATGGAAACACCACCACCTCCAAGTTCCCCTCCAAGTCACACACCATCCTGGCTTGGAAATATATCGACCGTCGCTGGTTCAAAATCCTGGAACTCCCTCCCTAACAGCGCTGTGGGAGTACCTTCACCACACGGACTGCAGCGGTTCAAGAAGGCGGCTCACCACCACCTTCTCAAAGGGCAATTAGAGATGGGCGATAAATGCTGGCCTTGCCAGGGAGAGCCCACATCCGGGAGAGGTGGAAGTGGGGCGGTCTTGGCCGTGGGGAGATATTGGAGGATCAGAAGCCCCACGCACCTTATCGTAGGATGAAGCCAAGACCTGGTCGAATTCGGAGAGCCAGGGATGGGTCTCGGCATCTCTCTGAGCCATCTCCTCCCATTCCGCCTGTAGTTTATCCCAGAAATCCACATCCGACTGGCAATCAGGAGCAGACAGAGAGAGAGAGAGAGAGAAAAGTCAGTATTCGCTTCACAAGGAACATTCAAGCCCCCTTTCCCGGGGGACTCGCTGACTCTCAATAAGAGGGGGGAAGGATACAAAGCCTTTGTCACCTCTGGACTTAACTATTCCAACGCACTCCTGGCTGGCCTCCCTCAACTTGAGGTCATCCAAAACTCGGTTGCCCGTGTCCTAATTCGCACCAAGTCCCGCTCGCCCATCTCTCCCTGTGCTCGCTGACCTACATTGGCTCCCGGTTAAGCAATGCCTTGATTTCAAATTCTCATCCTTGTTTTCAAATCCCTCCAAAAGGCCTCGCCCCATTCCCATCTCTGTAATCTCCTCCAGCCCTATAATCCCCCTAGACCGCTCCGCTCCGCCTATTCTGGCCTTTTGAACAGCCCCGAAGCTAAATGCTCCACCATTGGTGGCCGTGCCTTCCGCTGCCAAGGTCCTAAGCTCTGGAATTCCCTCCCTAAATTTCTCCGCCTCTCCACTTTTCTTCTCTCCTTTAAGACCCTCCTTAAAACCTACCTTTTCGACCAAGTTTTTGGTCATCGGCCCTAACATCTCCTTTTGTGGCTTGGTGTCAAATTTTTTTTTTTGGGGTAACGCGCCTGTGAAGCGCCTTGGGACGTTTTATTACGTTAAAGGCGCTATATACATACAAGTTGTTGTAGTGATCAGGAGCAGGAACCCTGGCCGATTAAGGCACTGTGGCCCAGACACTGCACCCCTGGTGAGATCACAGGCCGGGGATAGAGCCTGGGCCTTTCCTGCTCTGTGTAGCCCCTGGGGTGCGTCAGGGGACAGGGAGCGCTGGAGAGAAGGGCTCACCTCGACGGCGGCCTTTGCGTGCTGATATTCTGAGTCTGGAGAGAGGTGCTGGCCTGTGGAGAATTCGTCCACCCAGGCGTCCGACTTCTGGACTGGGGCCTGTGGAAGGGAACAAAGGGGAGTGGACAAAAGCAGGCAGAGAGGAACAGTCTAGTAAAAGGCCCGAAGCCCAACCACGCAGTACCAGGCCCGAAGCCCATCCCCCCAGTACCAGGCCCGAGGCTCCATCATCTAGTACCAGGCCCGAGGCTCCATCCCCCAGTACCAGGCCCGAGGCTCCATCATCCAGTACCAGGCCCGAGGCTCCATCCCCCAGTACCAGGCCCGAGGCTCCACACCCCCAGTACCAGGCCCAAAGCCCATCCCCCCAGTACCAGGCCCGAAGCCCATCCCCCAGTACAAGGCCCGAGGCTCCATCCCCCAGTACCAGGCCCGAGGCTCCACACCCCCAGTACTAGGCCCGAGGCTCCACACCCCCAGTACTAGGCCCGAGGCTCCACACCCCCAGTACCAGGCCCGAAGCCCGTCCCCCCAGTACCAGGCCTGAAGCCCATCCCCCAGTACCAGGCCCGAGGCTCCACACCCCCAGTACCAGGCCCGAGGCTCCACACCCCCCAGTACTAGGCCCGAAGCCCATTCCCCAGTAAAAGCCCGAGGTTCCATCCTCCAGTACCAGGCCCGAAGCCCATCCCCCAGTACCAGGCCCGAGGCGCCATCATCCAGTATCAGGCCAGAGGCTCCATCCCCCAGTACCAGGCCCGAGGCTCCACACCCCCAGTACTAGGCCCAAAGCCCATTCCCCAGTAAAAGACCGAGGTTCCATCCTCCAGTACCAGGTCCGAAGCCCATCCTCCAGTACCAGGCCCGAGGCAACATCCTCCAGTACCAGGCCCGAGACTCCACACCCCCAGTACCAGGCCTGAGACTCCACACCCCCAGTACCAGGCCCGAGACTCCACACCCCCAGTACCAGGCCCGAGGCTCCATCCCCTAGCACCAGGCCCGAGGCTCCACACCCCCAGTACCAGGCCAGAGACTCCATCCCCCAGTACCAGACCCAAAGCCGATCCCCCAGTACCAGGCCCGAGGCTCCACACCCCCAGTACCAGGCCCGAGGCAACATCCTCCAGTACCAGGCCAGAGACTCCACACCCCCAGTACCAGGCCTGAGACTCCACACCCCCAGTACCAGGCCCGAGACGCCACACCCTCAGTACCAGGCCCGAGGCTCCATCCCCTAGCACCAGGCCCGAGGCTCCACACCCCCAGTACCAGGACAGAGACTGCATCTCCAGTACCAGACCCAAAGCCAATCCCCCAGTACCAGGCCCGAGGCTCCATCCTCCAGTACCATGCCTGAGGCTCCATTCTCCAGTACCATGCCCAAGGCTCCACACTCCCAGTACCAGCCCCAAGGCTCCACACTCCCAGTACCAGGCCCGAGGCTCCACACCCCAATGCCAGGCCCGAGGTCCCATACTCCAGTCCCATACATCACTCAACAAGAGCTCAGTCCCACACCAGCTGGGATCAGGTTAACTCAGCATAGGCCGCAGATGGAGCCTGGGCCTTTCCTGCTCAGTCAGAGTGTGTGTGTGTGTGTATATGTGTGGAGGCTGAGTCCCACACCGGGTGAGGATCAAGCTAACTTAGCACAAGGGAGGGGATGGAGCCTGGCCCTTTCCTGTTGTGTGTGTCCACAATGGGTGTGAGATCAGGCTAACTCAGCACAAGGCTGGGGATGGGTGAGCACTGGGGGCTGAGTGTCCAGAGACAGTGTGGGGCTAAGGGCTGGGCCTACCTGCTGCTGCTCCTGCGCGAACTCGGCTGCCCATCGCTCGGCCTGTACCCGGGCCTGGGCCTCCCCCCGCCCGGATCCGAGCGACACCTTGTTGTCGTCGATCGTCACCTCCCCCTCGCCGATCTGTCGGATGAACTTCATGAACTGGGGAACGAGATCCAAACAGAACAGAAACAAGACACAGTCAGTCAGAAACACCGGCTCCTCTCCACAGCAGGAAAGGGCCAGGCTCCATTCCCGGCCTGTGCTGAGGGAGTCGATCTCACCCGGTGTGGACACACAGAGCAGGAAAGGGGCAGGCTCCATTCCTGGCCCGGTACTGAGGTAGCCTGATCTCACCCGGTGTGAACACACAGAGCAGGAAAGGGGCAGGCTCCATCCCCGGCCCTGTGCTGAGGTAGCCTGATCTCACCCGGTGTGGACACACAGAGCAGGAAAGGCCCAGGCTCCATTCCCGGCCCGGTACTGAGGTAGCCTGATCTCACCCGGTGTGGACACACAGAGCAGGAAAGGCCCAGGCTCCATCCCCGGCCTGTGCTGAGGTAGCCTGATCTCACCCGGTGTGGACACACAGAGCAGGAAAGGCCCAGGCTCCATTCCCGGCCTGTGCTGAGGTAGCCTGATCTCACCCGGTGTGGACACACAGAGCAGGAAAGGCCCAGGCTCCATTCCCGGCCCGGTACTGAGGTAGCCTGATCACAGAATCCCCACAGTGCAGATAGAGGCCATTTCGGCCCATCGAGCCTGCACCGACACATATCCCACCCTATCCC
>JASTWF010002937.1:0-12500 GCA_030390025.1 Squalus acanthias | reverse complement strand
TTTGTGGTGTGTGTGTGTGACTGTGTGTGTGTGATTGTGTGTGTGTGTATGTGTGGTGTGTGTGTTTGTGCGTGTGTGTGTGGTGTGGGTGGTGTGTGGGTGTGTGTGTGTGTGTGTGTGTGTGTGTGTGTTGTGTGTGTGTATGTTTGGTGAGTGTTGTGTGTGTGTGTGTGTGTGTGTGTGTGTGTGTGTGTGGTGTGTGTGTGTATGTGTGTGTGGTGTGTGTGTGTTTGTGCGTGTGTATGTGGTGCCTGCTTTTGAGTGTGTGGTGAGTGTGTGGTGTGTGTGTGATTGTGTGGTGTGTGGGTGTGTGGTGTGGGTGTGTGTGTGTGATTGTGTGTGTGTGTGGTGTGTGTCTGTGGCGTGTGTGTGTGGCATGTGTGCGTGTGTGTGTGTTTGTGTGTGTGATTGTGTGTGGTGTTTTTGTGTGTGGTGTAAGAACATAAGAACATAAGAAATAGGAGCAGGAGTAGGCCAATCGGCTCCTCGAGCCTGCTCCGCCATTCAATAAGATCATGGCTGATCTGATCCTAACCGCCAATCTACTATCTATCACAGAACCATCTCCTGCATCTAACAGAATTGCACACACGAAATAGGAGCAGAATCAGGCTACACAGTCCCTGGGCCCGCTCCACTACCCACAGGGCCATGACCGATCCGAACCTAGACTCATGTCCAAATTCCTGCCCGCTCCCCGTAACCCTTAATGCCCTTTACTTCTAGGAAACTGTCTATTTCTGTTTTAAATTTAATTAATGTTGTAGCTTCTATAGCTTTTTGTGGCAGCATATTCCATGGACCTACCACCCTCTGAGTGAAGTAGTTCCTCCTCATCTCAGTTTTGAAAGAGCAGCCCCTTATTCTAAGACTATGTCCCCTAGTTCTCGTCTCACCCGTCATCGGGAACATCCTCCCCGCATCCACCCGATCCAACCCCTTCACAATCTTATATGTTTCAATAAGATCGCCTCTCATTCTTCTGAACTCCAATGAGTAGAGTCCCAATCTACCCAACCTCTCCTCATATGACCACCCCCTCATCCCCGGGATTAACCGAGTGAACCTTTTTTGCACTGCCTCGAGAGCAAGGATGTCTTTCCTTAAGTAAGGACACCAAAACTGTATGCAGTATTCCAGGTGCGGTCTCACCAATACCTTGTACAACTGAAGCAATACCTCCCTATTTTTATATTCTATCCCCCTAGCAATGAAAGCCAACATTCCATTTGCCTTCTTAATCACTTGCTGCACCTGCATACTAACCTTTTGGGGTAGAAATTAGGTCGCGCCCCATTTGGGGCGCAAATATCGTCCGCGCGCAAATATTAGCGCCTGGCGCTAATTATCGGCACTGACAGGAAACTTCACTTTTACCGCCCCGGGAGGTGAGTGGAGCGCTAAATTAGGCGCTGCACACCTCTCTTAAGGCGCAAAGGCCTAGGAGTGAGGCGCTAACTCAGCGCACGAGCGCAGCGCAGCTGCTGCCAGTTAGCGCGGGAACACAGACACACTGACGCCGGACACTTCTTAAAGCGGGGGGGGCCACTTGCTCCCCAGCCACACCCTGCTCATTGCAGCCTTGAATCTCAGCCTGGAGAGACCTGTAATCCATTTTGCTGCCAAGAATGGAGAGGGTGAGAGAACGCGCTCATCGCTTCACCGAGCGGGCCTTGGATGCTCTGGTTGACGCAGTGGAGCGCAGACGATGCATGCTGTTCCCAGAGAGTGGCAGGAGGCCTTTGCCACGCGAGTTCAGAAGAGTGTGGAGGGAGGTGGCTCAGAGCGTCTCCTCCAGGAGCATGGTGCCCAGGACCCATGTCCAGTGCCGCAAGAAGTTCAACGACCTCACTCGGGTCGTCAGGGTGAGTGGCTTTTTCTCAATACCTCTCCATCCCTCCATCTCAACCTCACTCTATGGCCAGAGGGTCTTAAAACCCCAATGCACAACACTCATCCAACACCTATGGCCCTTTCATCAAACACACACACACATTCCACACTTTGCATACAGTAAGGGCTATTCACCTATGGGAGGCACATCAGGCAAGACCATGGCTGCATATTGTAAGGGCTATTCACCTATGGGAGGCACATCAGGCAAGACCATGGCTGCATATTGTAAGGGCTATTCACCTATGGGAGGCACATCAGGCAAGACCATGGCTGTATATTGACTCAGATGCTGTCCTTTTTCTTGCAGGCTAAGCTGGCTCATAATCGGAGACAGCAGCAACGGACGGGTGGAGGGCGGCTTCAGCTGCAACCCCTCAGCGATCTGGAGGAGCGCGTCCACAGGATTGTGGCAAGCCGGGTGATCGGTCCCGTCGCCACTGGAGACGCCGACCCCGTTGTGGACAGCAATGGTAAGGTCATCACCTTTTTGTCCTCTGTCCTTCCACTTGTCCCTCACAATACCAGCCTTTGACACTTTCAATCCAACTTGCTAACTCGCTGCACTTATTCCTCCCTTACTGCCACCCTGTCCTCACGCTAAAGCCACTCTTGTACCTCCCTGCTTTCAGATGGTGATTCACCAGCTGAGGAGATGGTCCCTGAAGCTGCCACTGGGAGTGATGCTGCAGCTGAGGAGGAAGAGGAAGCCGGAGCATCAGTGCCACCCTCTCCCGAGGAAGCCCATGGCCACACTGGGAACACGCCTTCCCCGGAGGGGAGCAGGGGGGAAGGGGCTGATGATGGTGAAGTTCCAGGACCCAGCGGGCTGCAGCAACGCCATGGGGGGGGGAGGGAAGAACGGGGGAGCAGGGGGGAAGGGGCTGATGATGGTGAAGTTCCAGGACCCAGCGGGCTGCAGCAACGCCATGGGGGGGGGAGGGAAGAACGGGGGAGCAGGGGGGAAGGGGCTGATGATGGTGAAGTTCCAGGACCCAGCGGGCTGCAGCAACGCCATGGGGGGGGGAGGGAAGAACGGGAGCCTTCTCCCCAGAGGGAGAGTATGCCAGACACTCCTAATGCAATGGACGCAGAGGAGGAGCGGATGATTGCAGAAATGAACAGCCAGGCGGTGGTCATGCACACTGAGCTCATGGGTGCAGTGGGAAGGGTGCCCGAATGCATTGAGGCACTGGCAAGGAGTGTGGAGCACTTCGCTGTAGCACAGGCGGATGCCACACTAAAGCTTACTGCTGCAATTCAGTCACTGGCTGCCAGGAACCCATCTGAGCCTGCTCTCATGCAGACTCAGATTGAGGCCACGCGAGCACTGACTGCTGCCATCCTCGATGGTTCGTGCACATGTCCCCGGGGCTGTCACCGCGCCGCAGCAGGCCAGCAATCTGTTCTCAGGCAAATTGCTCCGGATGCTGAAGTGCTGCCCCGTGGGAGTGCCAGTGTGTCGGGCGAGCAGGGAGTTGCTGTCCTCTCTCACGATGACAGCATTCCTGCTGCCAACACTGTCACTTCTCCACTGCACTTGCCACCGCCTGTAGGACAGACTGCTGCCGCCCATGCAGAGTTGGTGCAGTCTGCAGCCGGGCCCTCCAGGCCCAGAAGTGGTCGAGGCCGGCCTTCAGGGGCATCTGCAGTGTCAGGGTCTGACAAGCAGCAGCCTTCCACCAGCCTTGCTGCAGCCACTGAGGTCCCATTACGGAGGAGCAGTAGGGTTAGAAGGGGGGAAGTGCGCAAGGGAAGGAGATCACCCTCGAAGGGCAAAAAGTAGGATGTGTGCCAAAATGCTGGTCATTTTTTTATTAAAGGCCGAGGTTCATGGCCCAACTTTTGTTTAGTGTTTTGGACATTATCTCCAGGTTGTGAGAACCAGTTATGTTATTGACTGTTTTTTGGTGTTTATTTCTATGAGTTTCTCATGAGGAATTGACACACACAGAGTTTGTACAATAAATAAGTTTCTGTATTCAAAATATACATGGCTGGTGGTTGGAATTATTGGTGCCTTGGCCGGCTTAGGGGTTGCGTGCTGGGTTGATTCGTGTTTGTAGCACTGGCAGGGGTCCTAGAAGCGGCTTGCTATTAGTCGTTGACGGACGGCCCTTGCAGTTTGACCATTGTGGGCCGCCCTCCTGCCTTGGTGCTGCTGCTGATCATCGTCCTCGGCCTGTTCCTCCTCTTCCTCCTCCTCCTCTTGTGGTGCTGCAAGGCCTGGTGGCATTGGCTGCGTCCTGAGGATTGCCATGTTGTGCAACATGCAGCACACCACTACGAATTTGGAAACTTGCTCAGGCGAGTACTGCAGGGCTCCTCCGGAATGGTCCAGACAGCGGAATCGTTGTTTGAGCACGCCGATTGTGCGCTCAATAATGTTCCTCGTTGCTTGTTGGCTTTCCTGGTACCGCAGCTCAGCAGGGGTGTTTGGCGCACGGAGCGGTGTCATCAGCCAGGTGCTCAATGCGTACCCCTTGTCCCCCAGAAGCCAACCAACTGGCTGATGCGGTGCCTCGAAAATTTCTGCCACAGTACTCTGGCGCAGGATGAAAGCATCGTGGCAGCTGCCCGGATAGTGGGCATTGACAGCGAGAATCACCTGTCTGTGGTCACAGACCAACTGCACATTCAAGGAATGGAACCCCTTTCTGTTCCGGAACTCCTCTGCATTCTCTCGCGGAGCACGCAAAGCCACATGCGTGCAGTCAATGGCGCCCTGCACCATGGGGAAGCCCGCTACCCTCGCAAAGCCCATAGCACGGTCATGCTGCTTGTCTGGGGTCATAGGGAAGGAGATGAAGTCTCGTCTCCTTGTGAAGAGGGCATTGGTGACCTGCCGAATGCAGCGATGCACCGCAAACTGGGAGATATTGGCGAGGTCCCCAACAGCAGCTTGGAATGAGCCAGTGGCGTAGAAGTTCAAGGCCACTGTGACCTTCACTGCCACCGACAGAGACGTCCTGGACCTCAGCTGAGGCTGCAGATCTGGCTGCAGCAGGTGGCAGAGCTCAGTGACCACCTCCTTGCTGAATCGCAGCCTTCGCAAACACAGCTCCTCGGACATGTGGATGTAGGAGAGCTGTTCACGATATACCCTGGGAGGGTAAGCTCTCCTGTACATGCGCCTGATGGGCCTCCTCCGTCTGGCCATCATTGCCACTCTCTGTCTGCGTCTCACTCTGCTCCGATTGAGCTGGAGCAGGACGACGCCCCCAATCATTGCAGCCCCCATCTTCTCTTTGCCAGAAAAGTAATGAGGTACAGCAACGAAAGTAGCAGCAAAGTTAGGATGAACTAGGCAAAACTACCTCACAAAGCGTTGAGTCAATGTAGAAGTCTCTCTCTCTCTCTCTCCGAATCTCTCTCTCTCTCTCAGAACGAGTGGTGCATAAATGTCGACCACAGAAAAAGACAGGAAGAGGCCCCCTTTAAATAGCGCCCCCCCCAGCCCCAGACCGATTGATAACGTTCCAGTCTTCCGGTCGTTGGAAGCGCCAGGCGGTAAGGCAGGGGGCGCCACTCAATTTCCGCTCCGGGGCGCCCCAAGGGCGTTGCACCACAGAATGACGTCACAATCTGCGCGCGCAGGTGGTCGCAGCGGTAAGTTTTAGCGCCGCCGCACAATCTCAAGTTAAGTTCTCGAGCGGCGCAAACAGCGCTGCGCCCAGGCGTTAGCGCCTTAACGCCCCATTAGCGCCCATTTAAGGCGCTAACGGGAGGCGCAACCAACTGAATTTTTACCCCTTTGAGTTTCGTGCACCAGGACCCCCAGATCCCTTTGCACTTCAGTACTCTCCAGTTTCTTGCCATTAAGATAATAAATTGCTCTAGGATTTTTCCTGCCAAAGTGCATCACCTCACACTTTCCAGTGTTGTATTCCATCTGCCAAATCTCTGCCCACTTACTTAGCCTGTCTATGTCCCCTTGCAGGTTTTTTATGTCCTCCTCACTCACTACTTTCCCTCCCATCTTTGTATCATCTGCAAATTTTGATATGTTACACTTGGTCCCTTCCTCCAAATCGTTAATATAGATTGTGAAGAGTTGGGGACCCAGCACTGACCCCTGTGGAACACCACTAGTTACTGATTGCCAGTCTGAGAATGAACCATTTATCCCAACTCTTTGCTTTCTGTTAGATAGCCAATCCTCTATCCATGCCAGAATATTACCCCCAATCCCGTGATTTTTTACCTTAAGCAATAATCTTTTGTGTGGCACCTTGTCAAATGCCTTTTGGAAGTCTAAATACACTACGTCCACTGGTTCCCCTTTATCCACTCTATATGTTACTTCCTCAAAGAACTCCAGCAAATTTGTCAAACATGACTTCCCCTTCGTAAAACCATGCTGACTTTGTCCTATTAAATTATGATTATCCAAATGTCCTGTTACTGTTTCCTTAATAATGGACTCCAAAATTTTACCTACCACAGATGTTAGGCTAACCGGTCTATAGTTACCAGCCTTCTGTCTACTGCCCTTTTTAAATAAGGGTGTTACATTAGCAGTTTTCCAGTCTGCCGGGACCTTAGCAGAATCCAGGGAGTTTTGAAAAATTATTACCAATGCATCTACAATCCCTACCGCCACTTCCTTCAAGACTCTAGGATGTAAGCCATCAGGTCCAGGTGATTTATCCGCCTTGAGTCCCATTATTTTACTGAGTACCACTTCCTTAGTGATTTTGATCGTGTTTAGCTCCTCTCCCCCTATAGCCCCCTGTTTGTCCAGTGTTGGGATATTCTTAGTGTCCTCTACTGTAAAGACTGATACAAAATATTCATTCAGTGTTTTTGCCATCTCCATATTTCCCACCATTAATTTCCCGGTCTCATCCTCTAAGGGACCAACATTTACTTTAGCCACCCTTTTTCTTTTTATATAACTATAAAAACTCTTACTATCTGTTTTTATATTTTTTGCTAATTTACTTTCATAATCTATCTTCCCTTTCTTAATCAATCTTTTTGTTATTTTTTGCTGCCTTTTAAAGTTTTCCCAATCCTCTGTCCTCCCACTAGATTTTGCTACCTTATATGCCCTTGTTTTTAGTCGAATACTATCCTTAATTTCTTTACTTAGCCACGGATGACTGTCCTTTCTTTTACACCCTTTTCTTTTCAGTGGAATATATTTTTTTTGGAAGTTGTAAAATAACTCCTTGAATGTACACCACTGATCATGTGTCGTCTTACCCTTTAATCTATTTTCCCAATCCACTCTACTCAATTCCGCTCGCATACCTTCATAGTCTCCTTTATTCAAGCTTAGCACGCTTGTTTGAGATCCAACCTTCTCACCCTATAATTGAATATGGAATTCAACCATGTTATGGTCACTCATTCCAAGGGGATCCTTTACTAGGACATTTTTAATTAATCCTGTCTCGTTACACAGGACCAGATCTAAGGTTGCTTGCCCCCTGGTCGGTTCAGTTACATACTGCTCAAGAAACCCATCCCTAATACACTCAATGAACTCATCCTCAAGGCAGCCCTGCCCCATTTGATTTGTCCAATTAATATGATAGTTAAAATCCCCCATAATTATAGATGTTCCCTTATTACATGCCTCAACTATTTCCTGATTGATACTCCGTCCAATAGAGTTGCAACTGTTCGGAGGCCTATAGACTACGCCCACTAATGTTTTTTTCCCCTTATTATTCCTTATCTCCACCCAAACTGTTTCATTATCATGATTTTTTGACCCAATATCATTACTCTGTATTACAGTGATTCCTTCCTTTATTAACATAGCCACCCCACCTCCCCTTCCTTCCTGCCTGTCCTTCCTGATCGTTAAATAACCTGGTATGTTTAATTCCCAGGCATTGTCACCCTGCAGCCATGTTTCTGTAATGGCCACAATATCATAACCATATGTAGTTATTTGTGCCATTAACTCGTCTATTTTGTTACGAATGCTACGTGCATTCAGATAGAGAACTTTCAAATATGCTTTGTGGCACTTAGTTCCTGCTTTTTCACTTTTTACCAGTTTACCTTTTACTCCACACACTCTGTCCCTTCCTGCCACGCTCTGATTTGTGATTCCCCTACTGCTACCTATGTCTATGACCCTCTCTGTTGTCATTTTTATTTTTTGCTCTCTTGAAACCTCCCCCCCACTAATTAGTTTAAAGCCCTCTCCACAGCCCTAGTTATTCGATTCGCCAGGACACTAGTCCCAGCACTGGCCAAGTGAAGTCCGTCCCAACGGAACAGCTCTCTCCTGCCCCAGTACTGGTGCCAGTGTCCCAAGAAGCAAAACCCATTTTTCCCACACCAGTCTTTGAGCCACGCATTCAACTCCCTGATTTTATTTACCCTAGCCAAATTTGCTCGTGGCTCAGGTAGTAATCCAGAGATTATTACCCTCGAGGTTCTGCTTTTTAATTTGGCCCCTAGCTGCTCAAACTCCCTCAGCAGAACCTCTTTCCTTGTCCTATCTATGTCATTGGTACCAACATGGACCACGACAACTGGATCCTCCCCCTCCCACTCCAAGTTTCTCTCCAGCCCAGAGGAGATGTCCTTAACCCTGGCACCGGGCAGGCAACACAGCCTTCGGGACTCTCGCTCTTGGCTGCAAAGAACCCTATCTATCCCCCTAATGATACTATCCCCTACCACTACAACATTTCTTTTTACTCCCCCCACTTGAATGGCCCCCCTTACCACGGTGCTGTGGTGTGTGTGTCTGAGTGTGAGTGTCCATGTGTGAGTGTTTGTGTGTGTGGTGTGTGTGTCTTGTGTGAGTTTGTGTGTGTGTGAGTGTGTATGTGTGTGAGTGTGAGTGTGTGTGTGTGTGTGTGTGTGTGTGGTGTGTGTGTGTATGTGTGTGTGTGCATGTGTGTGGTGTGTGTATGTTTGTGTGGTGTGTGTATGTATGTTTGTGTGGTGTGATTGTGTGTTTGTGTGGTGTGTGTGCGTGTGTGCGTGTGTGTGTGTGGGCATGTGTGTGTGTGTGTGTGTGCTTGTGGTGTGTGTGTGGTGTGTGTTTGTGGTGTGTTTGTGTGTGTGTGTGTGTGTGTGTGTGTGGGTGTGTGTGCGTGTGTTTGTGGTGTGTGTGTGTGAGTGTGTGTGTGTGTGTGTGGTGTGTGTGTATGTGTGTGGTGTGTGTGGTGTGTGTGTGTTTGTGAGTGTGTGGTGTGTGTGTTTGTGCGTGTGTGTGTGGTGCCTGCTTGTGAGTGCGTGGTGTGTATGTGTGTGTGGTGTGTGTGTGATTGTGTGTGTGTGTATGTGTGGTGTGTGTGTATGTGTGTGTGTGTGTGTGTGTGGTGTGTGTGTGTGTGGTGTGGGTGGGTGTGTGGGTGTGTGTGTGGTGTGTGTCTGTGGTGTGTGTGTGCGTGTGGTGTGTGTGGTGTGTGTGATTCTGTGTGTGTGTGTGGTGTGTGTGTGAGTGTTTGGTGTGTGTGTGATTGTGTGTGTGTGTGTGATTGTGTGTGTGGTTTGTGTGTGTGTGTGTGTGTGTGTGTGATTCTGTGTGTGTGTGTGTGTGGTGTGTGTATGTTTGTGTGGTGTGTGTATGTATGTTTGTGTGGTGTGATTGTGTGTTTGTGTGGTGTGTGTGCGTGTGTGCGTGTGTGTGTGTTTGTGTGTGTGATTGTGTGTGCTGTGTTTGTGTGTGGTGTGTGTGTCTGAGTGTGAGTGTCCATGTGTGAGTGTTTGTGTGTGTGGTGTGTGTGTCTTGTGTGAGTTTGTGTGTGTGTGAGTGTGTGTGTGTGTGAGTGTGAGTGTGTGTTTGTGTGAGTGTGTGTGGTGTGTGTCTGAGTGTGAGTGTCCATGTGTGAGTGTTTGTGTGTGTGGTGTGTGTGTCTTGTGTGAGTTTGTGTGTGTGTGAGTGTGTGTGTGAGTGTGTGTGTGTGTTTGTGTGAGTGTGTGTGGTGTGTGTATGTGTGAGTGTGTGTGTGTGAGTGTTTGTGGTGTGTGCGTGTGTGTGAGTGTGGTGTGTGTTTGTGTGTGCGTGTGTGTGTGGTGTGTGCGTGTGTGTGTGTGTGGTGTTTGTGTGTGAGTGTGTGTGTGGAGTGTGTGTGTTTGTGAGTGTGTGGTGTGTATGTGTGGTGTGTGTGTGTGTGTTTGTGTGGCGTGTGTGTGAGTGTGAGTGTGTGTTTGTGTGAGTGTGTGCGGTGTGTGTCTGAGTGTGAGTGTCCATGTGTGAGTGTTTGTGAGTGTGTGGTGTGTATGTGTGGTGTGTGTGTGTGTGTTTGTGTGGCGTGTGTGTATGGCGTATGTGTGTGTGTTTGTGTGTGTGATTGTGTGTGTGTGAGGTGAGTGTGTCTTGTGTGATTGTGTGTATGTGTGTGAGTGTGTGTTTGTGTGAGTGTGTGTGGTGTGTGTATGTGTGAGTGTGTGTGCGTGAGTGTTTGTGGTGTGTGCGTGTGTGTGAGTGTGGTGTGTGTTTGTGTGTGTGTGTGGTGTTTGTGTGTGAGTGTGTGTGTGGAGTGCGTGTATGTGTGTGTATGTGTGGTGTGTGTGTGTTTGTGAGTGTGTGGTGTGTGTTGTGTGTGTGTATGTGTGTGTGGTGTGTGTGTGTTTGTGAGTGTGTGCGTTTGTGCGTGTGTGTGTGATGCCTGATTTTGAGTGTGTGGTGTGTGTGTGTATGTGTGTGTGGTGTGTGTGTGATTGTGTGGTGTGTGTGTGTGTGGTGTGTGGGTGTGTGTGTGTGGTGTGTGTGTGGTGTGTGTCTGTGGCGTGTGTGTGTGTGGCATGTGTGTGTAGCGTGTGTGTTTGTGAGGGTGTGTGTGGGTGTGGTGTGTGTGGTGTGTGGTGTTTGTGTGCGTGTGTGTGTGCGTGTGTGTGGTGTGTGTGTGTATTGTGTGTGTGTGCATGTGTGTGTGTGGTGTGTGTGTATTGTGTGTGTGCACATGTGTGTGTGTGGTGTGTGTGTGTGGGCATGTGTGTGTGTGTGATGTGTGTGTGGTGTGTGTGTGTGGTGTGTGTGTGTGTGTCCGTGTGTGTGTGGTATGTGTGTGTTTGTGTGTGGTGTGTGTGTGTGTGCGTGGTGTGTGGTGTGTGTGTGTGTGTGTGGTGTGTGTGTATGTGTGTGGTGTGTGTGTGTGTGTATGTTCTGTGCTGTGTGGTGTGTGTGTGTGTGTGTGTGTGTGGTGTGTGTGTGTATGTGTGAGTGGTGTGTGTGTGTTTGTGTGTGCGTGTGTGTGTGGGTGATTGTGTGTGTGTCTGTTTGTGGTGTGTTTGTGAGTGTGTGAGTGCCCATGTGTGAGTGTGTGTGTGTGTGTGTGTGAGTGTGTGTGGTGTGTGTGATTGTGTGTGTGTGTGTGTGTGTGTGTGTGTGTGTGTGTGTGGTGTGTGTGTGTGTGTATGTTTGGTGTGTGTGGTGTATGTGTATGTGTGTGTGGTGTGTGTGTGTTTGTGGTGTGTGTGTATGTTTGGTGTGTGTGGTGTGTGTGTATGTGTGTGTGGTGTGTGTGTGTTTGTGAGTGTGCGGTGTGTATGTTTGTGCGTGTGTGTGTGGTGCCTGCTTGTGAGTGTGTGGTGTGTGTGTGTGTGTGGTGTGTGTGTGATTGTGTGGTGTGTGTGTGTGTGTGTGGTGTGTGGGTGTGTGGTGTTGGTGTGTGTGTGTGGGTGTGTGTGGGGTGTGTGTCTGTGGCGTGTGTGTGTGGCATGTGTGTGTAGCGTGTGTATGTGAGGGTGTGTGTGGGTGTGGTGTGTGTGGTGTGTGAGTGTGTGTGTGTGGTGTGTGTGTGTTTTGTGTGTGTGATTGTGTGTGTGTGTGGTGTGTGAGTGTGTGTGTGTGTGTGTGGTGTGTGTGTGTTTGCGTGGTGTGTGTGTTGTGTGTGTTTGTGGATTGCGTGTTTGTGTGTGTGATTGTGTGTGTGTGTGGGTTTGCATGGTGTGTGTGTTGTGTGTGTTTGTGGAGTGCGTGTGTGTGTGTGTGTGGGTGTGTGTGTGATTGTGTGTGTGTGTGTGTGTGTGTGTGTGTGTGATTGTGTGTGTGTGTGTGTGTGTGTGTTTGTGGTGTGTGTGTGTGTGTGTGTTGTGTGTGTGTATGTTTGGTGAGTGTTGTGTGTGTGTATGTGTGTGTGTGTGTGTGTGTGTGGTGTGTGTGTGTATGTGTGTGTGGTGTGTGTGTGTTTGTGCGTGTGTATGTGGTGCCTGCTTTTGAGTGTGTGGTGAGTGTGTGGTGAGTGTGTGATTGTGTGGTGTGTGGGTGTGTGGTGTGGGTGTGTGTGTGTGGGTGTGTGTGTGGTGTGTGTCTGTGGCGTGTGTGTGTGGCATGTGTGTGTAGCGTGTGTGTGTGTGAGGGTGTGTGTGTGTGTGGTGTGTGTGGTGTGTGGTGTGTATGTGCGTGTGTGTGTGTGCATGTGTGTGGTGTGTGTATGTTTGTGTGGTGTGTGTATGTATGTTTGTGTGTTGTGATTGTGTGTTTGTGTGGTGTGTGTGCGTGTGTGTGTGTGTGGGTGTGTGTGCGTGTGTTTGTGGTGTGTGTGTGTGAGTGTGTGTGTGTGTGTGTGTGGTGTGTGTGTATGTGTGTGGTGTGTGTGGTGTGTGTGTGTTTGTGAGTGTGTGGTGTGTGTGTTTGTGCGTGTGTGTGTGGTGCCTGCTTGTGAGTGTGTGGTGTGTATGTGTGT
>JASTWF010002936.1:0-14043 GCA_030390025.1 Squalus acanthias | reverse complement strand
CTCTCTCTCCCCCAGAGTAGAAGGGCATGCTGACAGGATTAGATGAATAGGGATGGGAGGAGCATAAACACCAGCATAGACCAGTTGGGCTGAATGGCCTGTTTATGTGGTGTAAATTCTGTGTAATTCTATTCCCTTCTCCCTCATGTGTTTATCTAGCTGCCCCTTAAATGCATCTATAGTATTCTCAACTACTCCTTGTGGTAGCGAGTTCCACATTTTCACCACTCTCTGGGTAAAGAAATTTCTCCTGAATTCCCGATTTGATTTATTAGTGACTATCTTATATTTATAAGCCCTAGTTCTGGTCTTCCGCAGAAGGCGCAACATCTTCTCTACGTCTACCCAATCAAACCCCTTCATAATTTTAAAAACCTCTATCAGGTCACCCCTCCGAGTTCTCTTTTTAGACAGCCCCAGCCTGTTCAGTCTTTCCAGATCGTTAAATGCTCTCAGTTCTGCTATCAACCTTGCAAATGTGTTTTGCACCTTCTCCAATGCCTGGACACCCACATCTCTCTGCTCCTCCCCAGTTTCGAGTTACTCACCATGAAGAATATATCCTGATCTGTCTTTCTCAGTTCCAAAGTGGATGACCTCACATCTGCCAGTTTTGCCCACTCAATCTATCAATGTCCCTTTGTAACTTTCTGCTCCCATCTACATTAACGACTGTCCCTTACTGACCGGTCCTTTTATTTGTCACCAGCTACGGTCGTTGTCAGGCCAGGCAAACTCTGGAATGATTCTGATGTTAAACTCCCTTCAAAAGGATACAGTCACGGAGGTAAAACTAGGCAGCCTGTGTAAACAGAGTACAAACAAGCAGAATTTAAATCACTGGCTAATCTT
Organism: Squalus acanthias; assembly: GCA_030390025.1. Classification (NCBI taxonomy): domain Eukaryota; kingdom Metazoa; phylum Chordata; class Chondrichthyes; order Squaliformes; family Squalidae; genus Squalus; species Squalus acanthias. Next base: position 13,191 of record JASTWF010002936.1, on the reverse strand, counting down.
TCCCAATCTGGCAGCCAATCGAATACAAATCTGAACAAATCACGGCAAACAGGACAGCTTTACCTCTCCCCTGGACAAACCACATTAACCTGGAGCATTCAACTTAGAAGGGAAGCTATTTCTAGCCCCTGCAACCCTGCAAATTAGCAATGGGATCTTCACTCACTGGATATTCAGAGCTGAACATCAGTGTGGATATTATGGGATGCACTCTGCACAAACCCTGCTCCCTCACTCACTGGATATTCAGAGCTGAACATCAGTGTGGATATTATGGGATGCACTCTGCACAAACCCTGCTCCCTCACTCACTGGATATTCAGAGCTGAACATCAGTGTGGATATTATGGGATGCACTCTGCACAAACCCTGCTCCTTCTCACTCACCGTCTCCTCACTTGGTTTTCAGACACTGGCAGGAAATGAACCAGCTGCGGAAGAGGAGGAGGAGAGAATGGGCAGAGAGGGCGGGGCTCCCTGACTGACGTCTCTCACAGTCAATCAGGGTTCCTGAACCTGCCCACATATGACTTGTCAGTCATACATCTTGTCCAATCAGTTTGTGCTGGGAGCGGGACTTCCACCTCATCCTTGGAAACTATTAGAAAATTGAAGTGAGACACTGTAACACTGCTTAGAAATAAAGGAAGGAACTTATATTTGTAACAGTATCTTTCATGACCTCAGGGTGTGCCAAAGCGCTTTACAGCCAATGAATTACTTTTGAAGTGTAGTTACAGTTGTAATGTAGGAAACGGGCCAGCCAATTTACGCTGTGTGATATTTTAGATTTGCTTGAGAGGGCAGACAGGTCCCTGGTTTAACATCTCATCTGAAAGATGGCACCTCCGACAGTGCAGCACTCCGTCAGTACTGCCCCTCCGACAGTGCAGCGCTCCGTCAGTACTGCCCCTCTGACAGTATGGCGCTCCCTCAGTACTGCCCCTCCGACAGTGCAGAGCTCCCTCAGTACTGCCCCTCCAACAGTGCAGCACTCCCTCAGTACTGACCCTCCGACAGTGCAGCACTCCCTCAGTACTGCCCCTCCGACAATGCTGCACGCCCTCAGTACTGCCCTTCAGACAATGCTGCACGCCCTCAGTACTGCCCCTCCGACAATGCTGCACGCCCTCAGTACTGCCCCTCCGACAATGCTGCACGCCCTCAGTACTGCCCCTCAGACAATGCTGCATGCCCTCAGTACTGCCCCTCCGACAATGCTGCACGCCCTCAGTACTGCCCCTCCGACACTACAAGTTTGATGCAAGGAATCCAGGGTTAATTTATAGGGTAAATGGAAGGAATCTGGGGGTTAAATTATAGGGTAAATGGAAGGAATCTTGGGGTTATACATTTGTGTGAATTATCCAATTGCACCCTTAATATGAAAGGAGAGAAAATGGCTGTCAGCCTGTATGTGATTGTCTGATATACGCTCCCACTGGGTGATGCTCCACCCCAGGAGCCTGAAATGGGAAATTCTGCCCTTAGATAGGAAGAGTGCTGCAGCTGCAAAACCCAGAACATCTTTCAGAGGCTGACACCTTCAGGAATATTTCAAATCATTGCTGCCCGTGTCCTAACTCACATCAAGCCCCGTTCACCCATCACCCCTGTGCTCACAGACCTACATTGGCTCTCAGTTCGGCAACGCCTCGATTTTAAAACTCTCATCCTTGTTTTCAAACCCCTCCATGGCCTCGCCCCTCCCTATCTCTATAACCTTCTCCAGCCCTACAACCCTCCGCGATCTCCGCACTCTTCCAATTCTGCCCTTTTGAGCATCCCTGATTTTAATCGCTCCTCCATTGGCGGCCGTGCCTTCAGCTGCCAAGGCCCTAAACTCTGGAATTCACTCCCTAAATCTCTCCGCCTCTCTCTCCTCCTTAAAACCTATCACTTTGACCAAGCTTTTGGTCATCTGCCCAAATATCTTTGATGTGGCTCAGTCTCAAGTTCTGTTTGATAACACTCCTGTGAAGCGCCTTAGGACGTTTTACCACGTTAAAGATGCTATATAAAGGCAAGTTGTTTTTGGTGATCTGCTGTCAACACAAGTAACCCCTTTCCTGCCAGGACTTGGGCAGTGTCTGTGTAAGAGATAAAAAGACTGAAATCAAGAGTGAATCAGAGCGATTAGAAAATTGTGACAATCGATCAGTCTTTGTCGTCGACAAAAAAAACCTGTTCATCACCAATGGTTACCAGATCATTTGGAAAAGCTGATCACCAACAACTGAAGGTGGTTAGGGCCTCATACCCTGCTGAGCATCGTCATTACCCGAGCTTACTCCATGAAAAGCCAGACAGTTCCCATGGGCAGATCCACACCTCCCACTGCCTGAAGAAACGGAGACCTCACGGGTGGACAGAGTAGGCAAGCACGGTCACGGGGAACAATTGCACTTCACCGCACTACTTTAATCAATCACATAGGGATGCCAATCATGCTTCTAAATCATTTCCATAGGTGAGAAAGACCATGCTAATACAGCATACAGTGTAGGCTAAGGCTAATAAAGGAGATTTATTGTAGGAATGTTCATTTATACAGAAGCAAGATCAATCATCAGATGAACAACAACACCGTATTTAACTTGTACCAATACTGCAAGCTATTTTTTGAAACCAAAATAACAAAGGGTTTCAACATTCTTGGAGTCCTTTAACTGAATTCTGGATGGTAACACCAAGATCAATGGAGCTCGATGGCGGTCAGCCTCACCCTTATATCGAAGTCCGGTTGGACTGAGGGATCTCAGGAGACTGGAGCTGCTCGCCTAGGTATGATCTTCATTTGCGTTGAAGTTAGGCTTTTTGAAGAACATCCTTCTTCTTGATCAAAGCACACCTGTTGTATCGCAGGTGATAATCTTGAGCTGATTATTTTCCCAGAAGTACACCCCCTTGATGGGTTAGCCAGTACAGGCAAAGCTCAAACTCCCACAGTCAGAAACTTGCAAAGATTGCCTTGAGTTATCAGTCAAACAATCTTGACCTGATGGGAGATCTATGTACAGGCCTTAATACAAACAACATCAGGCATCCTCTTCAAACCTCAATGCCCACTCAAAAGCATTGATGCCGAGTAATTAATCTCACCACGCGAAGGAATGTTTGCAGAAACAGCAGACTCGATTTGAAGATCGCAGGACATTGGTCTAGCTACAAAATCATACTTGGAAATACATGACACAGGATGGAGCTCACATCCCTCAAGCCCACATTCGTCAGAATGGCCAATAGCTGCATGAGATCTCTGCTCCCTCCCTGCAGCTTGCTTCTCTGCCCAGTGCCTCCTCTCCGTCTGGGCCGAGATCAGGAACTCCCCCCCCACCGCCCCCAGTCTACGCAGGGAGGGGGACTGCAACCTGAAGCTGTATCCCAGCGCTCCTTTGAACACACCGAGTTAGAATTAGTGCGCAGCCATTCCTACACCTGCTGTGCTGCCAGTTTTGGGTTATAAACTATCCCCATTTACAGGGCGTCTCCTCCAAGTACTGCTCTTCACCCTCTCCTGTTTGGAGTGGGTGCAGTGGAGATAATGGCCCAGAAATTAAACATGGATGGTTCCCGCGGGGGTAAGGATTCCCCGCGATATCGCACTCCGCGCCTACCTTTTTGCTCCGGGCCCACACGAACTTTAGTTTCAAAGGCTCTCTCTGTTGGAACCGTGCAGTGCTTGCGTGACCCAGAGGCGCAATTAGTTCGTGCGAGCTCTGGGATCACGTGATTCAGTTAGAGCCAATGGCAGCACACCATCTTTCATTCATAGTTTTGACGGCAAGAGCTGTCAAAGCTACGAATACTACAAACCCCCAAAAGAACAGCTAAACCTCAATTAAATTTAAAAAAAAGCCATCACATTAATAAAATAAGTATAGTTAAATAAATTAACCACTTTAAACAAAAAATTAAATTTTTGACTAAATTTAAAATCTTTTTAAAAGTTATAAAAATAAACTTACCTTTCTTTAAACTCTCTAAAAAAGATAAACCTATTGAAAAAAATTTAAAATAATACTTAATTAACTACTTACCTTGTTAAAAGGGGGTCCTACGCCTGCTTTCTTTGTGTGTAAAATCTTCACCTGCGCGTTCAAAGCTGAAAAAAAAACTAGGTGCACTGCGTGCACACAGCCTGTAGCGCGCACGCGGTTCACTTAGGAACCGCCCCCTTTTCAATTCACGAAGTGCCGGTTTCCCGCGCATGCGCAGTGCATACAGGAAACCGGCAATTCGGGATCTAATACGCGAGAGTACACAGTGCGTACTCTCGCGTATTAGGTTTAATTTTCGGGCCAATATTCCTACACAGAACCTGACCTCAATCTCTGGCCTCCTCCAGCACTAGCGATGGGATCAACCCTTGCTTCGTGTCACAGTAGTGCTGACTCCTTCTTGATCGTTGGCAATTGCCAACTAAAAGTCAACCACGTGCCCCCTTTTTAAAGGGGCACAAACAACAAGGACTGTAACTTAAAACAAATAAAAAGGAACCTTAACAAATCAAATTAAAATGTTGTTTCCAGCAGTGATGATGCACTCCAGTCAACACAGTAGTGCTGTACCTCCACACACTGCCACAACAATAGGCAGCTCACAGGATCCATGGAGGAGCGAGGTCCGTCTGAATGGACAGCCACACAGGTCAGAAAAACAAAGCAAGACCATAGTTACACTAGCATATTTTTTCCAGGGAGTTACCATCCTCCTTCATATAAAATCTCTGCAGGAACATAAAGCCACTCGAAGCCTACAGCTAAATTAAACGCACATTCCCACTCCAGCCAGGGCCTTTTACCCATTCTAATGGTTTGGCCTTGGACCTATGTTGCCTGAAGCAGATTTGCTTTAACGTTTTTTATATTACTGTGATGTTAAATTCAGCCAGCAGGGCTGGAACCAGCCTGGTTGCCATGGTAATTTGAAGTATTAATCAGCTACCCACAGAGGGAGTCACCCTTGATTCAGGCCGACATCAGTACTGATTGATTCGTCCGTTGGAATGGCCAATCATGGACAAGATTTTAGACGAGTCTAAGATTGTTTTTGTTCATCATTAATAGTTAGCCTTCCTGGGTGAATTTAACAAGGAGAGATGTGCTGCTTGCCCATAATTTTAAGGACGGCCCCAATCTGGAGTCCTCGTGATTGACAGCTGAGTGAGCCAATCCCCCTCCCCCAATCACACAGACTTAAGGCACATCTTAAAGAGCGAGCGAGAAAGCCCCTGTAGCCAGTAACAAAAGTCAGGATCAGCTAGCTTAGCTTAAAAGTAGGCCGACGCGTCAGGAGACAGTAAGATTGAGTCTTTATTATTTGTCACAATCTGACCAGTTTAGGAAATTGTCTGGTCTGATTGTGTATTCTGTTCATTCGTGTACTTTATATAAAATAAACCACTTTGTTGGTTTGAAGTCGAGCCTCGTCTCAATCGGCTGCTTTCCAGTCCACCTCCCGTACAGAAATGAGAAAGCACATGGCAGTGTGCATGATACGACAATAGCAAGGTTGTGTGCTATGATCCCTGGGTCATGCTACCATTTAATGAGCGATCAGTAAAGATGTGCTCCAGATCATAGGGAGAGGAGCTGGACCAGAGACAACATCAAGTGCAAAACCAGAAAATTATGGCACCCATCCACCTCAGGTCCAAATTAAGCGCCCAATGAGCACGATTCTCGAGCACTGCCACCTGAAGTTGTATCCCAGCGCTCCTGGGAAACGTCACACTGAGAGTGAGGAGCGGGAGTTGGTGAAACTGTTCCGGGAGATGTCACACTGGGAGTGAGGAGGAGGAGTTGGTGAAACTGTTCCGGGAGATGTCACACTGGGAGTGAGGAGGAGCTGGTGAAACTGTTCCGGGAGATGTCACACTGGGAGTGAGGAGGAGCTGGTGAAACTGTTCCGGGAGATGTCACACTGGGAGTGAGGAGGAGCTGGTGAAACTGTTCCGGGAGATGTCACACGGGGAGTGAGGAGGAGTTGGTGAAACTGTTCCGGGAGATGTCACACTGGGAGTGAGGAGGAGTTGGTGAAACTGTTCCGGGAGATGTCACACTGGGAGAGAGGAGGAGCTGGTGAAACTGTTCCGGGAGATGTCACACTGGGAGTGAGGAGGAGCTGGTGAAATGGTTTTGAAAGATGTCACACTGAATGGTCTCTATCCCATGTGCGTTTGCTGGTGATTGAAGAGATCTGATAATTGTGTGAAAGCTTTGTTGCATAACTCACAGCTGAACGGCTCTTCATCTCTGTGTGTGCGCTGGTGTCGGAGGAGGCTCGAGGACAGCGTGAAGGCCTTGTTGCAAACCTCACACCTGAAGGGTTTCTCACCTGTGTGGACACGCTGGTGTCTCAGGAGGGTTGACGACTTCAAGAAAGCTTTGTCACAAACCTCACACTTGAAGGGTTTCTCTCCTGTGTGGATCCGTCTGTGATGTAGAAGGTCTGACGACTGTGAGAAAGCTCGCTCACAAACCTCACACCTGAAGGGTTTCTCCCCTGTGTGGGTCCTCTGATGGACCAGGAGAGTGGACGAATAGGTGAAAGCTCGGTCACAAACCCCACACCTGAAGGGTTTCTCTCCAGTGTGAATTCTCTGGTGTTCCAGGAGGTTTGATGACTTTGTGAAGGCTTTGTCGCACACCTCACACCTGAAGGGTCTCTCCCCTGTGTGGATCCTCTGGTGTTCCAGGAGACTCGATGACTGTGTGAAGGCTTTATCGCAAACCTCACACCTGAAGGGCTTGTCATCCGCGTGCGTGCTCTGGTGTTGCAGCAGTTCGGACGATTCTGTGAAAGCTTTGTCACAACCCTCAGGCCGGAATGGTTTCTTATCCCTGTGGGTGCGCTGGTGTCTTAGGAAGCCCGATAACCGCGTGAAGGCTCGGTCACACACTTCACACGTGAAAGGCCTCTCACCTGTGTGAATGAGTCGGTGGTTCACTAGAGTCGATAACTGTGCAAAAGCCTTGTCACACACCTCACACTTGAAAGGCCTCTCACCTGTGTGGGTGCGCTGGTGTTGTAGGAGGACCCATGACTGCTTGAAGGCTCGGTCACACACCTCACACTTGAAAGGCCTCTCACCTGTGTGGGTGCGCTGGTGTTGTAGGAGGACCCATGACTGCTTGAAGGCTCGGTCACACACCTCACACTTGAATGGTTTCTCTCCCATGTACCGACCCTTGTGTTACAGGAGGAACAATGACTGCACTAAGGCTCGGTCACACACCTTGCACCTGAATTCGTTCCACTGTGTAGATGTGCCTGTGGATCGGAAGGTCTAAGGACCACGTGAAGCCCTCCTCACACACCTCACGCTTGAACTGTAAGAATGCGTCAGTGGTTCATGAGGGTTGATGAATGATGGAAGCTCTCCTCACACTCCAAGCCCTCTTCACACCCCTCACCTTGAATGACCTCTCACCTCAGTGGATGTTCCAGTGTTTCAGGAGCTTCGATGACTGTGTGAAAACCACTGCTTTTGGAACCCGAGAGACTTCTTCCCAGTCTCAACCGTTACACTCCCTCCACCCCCTGGGCTGACCGATCTCCCACAGCCAAACTTTCGGAAGCGTTGGTTTGATGGGATGCTGGACACTAGTCACTTTCACTTCTGATTATGTATCGAAGTCCTCCTGACCAATTGGATCACTGGAGATGGTTTTACTGTGGAGTTGTCCCTTGGGTGAAGACCGCAATCTCCTCAGGTGATGGCTGAGATGTCCTTGGATGAATGCCGGGATCTATCTGTGGTGTCTGTCCACTCTCTATCCTCTCGTTTAATACAGGGCGATTCTTCTGTAAAACAATAAAATAATTCCACAAATTCTCTCGATTCCTCCCCCTCACTGGGAGGCTTGTTACACAGCGAGGGTCAGCAGGTTATTGAACTGTGGGGGAAAATCATGCTGCTCTCACTGAATACGGGAAAGTGGAGTTGAGGTCGATGATCAGCCATGATCTTATTGAATGGCGGAGCAGGCTCGAGGGGCCGTATGGCCTGCTCCTGCTCTTATTTCTTATGTTCTTATGTAACACCTGGGGTCACTTTCTGGCTTTTTACACTAGATATTTTCTTGGGTTTAGCGTCACCGGTCTCTCGCGTGAGTGGACCGTGCACCTCCTCCTATCCACGGTGTCCCTATTCCTGGCCAATGTAGGTAAATGACAGTGAGAGTCAGGGATGGTAACGGAGAACCCTTCATAGAATCATAGAATAGTGCAGCACAGAAGGAGGCCATTCGGCCCATCGAGTCTGCGCCTGCTCTTTCGAAGAGCAATCCAGTCAGTCCCACTCCCCCCGCTCTTTCCCCATATCCCTACAATTTTTTCTCCTTCAAGTATTTATTCAATTCCCTTTTGAAGGCTACTATTGAATCTGTATCCACCGCCTTATCAGGCAGCGCATTCCAAATCCTAACCACTCGTTGCGTAAAAAAGATTTTTCCTCGTGTCGCCTCTGGTTCTTTTGCCAATCACCTTAAATTTGTGGCCGCTGGTTATCGACCCTTCAGCCACTGGAAACAGTTTCTCTTTATTTATTCTATCTAAACCCTTCATGGTTTTAAACACCTCGATCAAATCTCCTCTTAGCCTTCTCTGCTCTAAGGAGAACAACCCCAGCTTCTCCAGTCCATCCACATAACTGGAACCATTCTAGTAAATGCTGTACCCTCTCTAAAGTTACTCATAGTACACATGAGGCCACTTCAGCCTCTCTTCAAAAGGCGGGCTGAATGTACAGTCTTAATGCTCGAGATTCAGCCAACAAGCTGTTTCCATTTACACAAGACAGCTGAATGATCAGGAAACAGAACAAAACAGCGCATCATACATTTCTCTCCTTAGAATAAGATGTCACTCACCTCCTCCCTACACATCCACTTCAAAGCACAACCTCACTTCTGAGCACTGAGCCAGCCCTTCTGCTGGTCAGGATGAATTCCAGCGTTGACCTCTGCGGCAGCTCGCTGCAAAACCTGAAACATGGACGGTAGACTTAAACACACAAAAGTCTATATAAACCTGAAAGAGGGACCTGGCCACTTTGCTGTCCAGGCACAAGATAGTAAAACGTCGCCAGGCGCTTCACAGGACCGATATAAAACAAAATTTGACACCAGGATACATAAGGAGATATTAGGACAGATGACCAAAAACTTGGTCAAAGAGGTAGTCATTAAACATAGAAACATAGAATCTAGGAGCAGGAGTAGGCCATTCGGCCCGTCGAGCCTGCTCCACCATTCAATACGATCATGGCTGATCATCCAAATCCAGTACCCTGTCCCTGCTTTAATCCCCACAGTACACATATCCCACCCTACCCCCGTAACCCCACGTATTTAATTCCCCCTAACATATCCCATCCTATCCCCATAACCCCACATATTTAATCCCCCCTAACACTAAGGGTCAATTTATCATAGCCAAATCAACCTAACCCGCACATTTTTGGACTGTGGGAGGAAACCGGAGCACCCGGAGGAAACCCACGCAGACACGGGGAGAATGTGCAAACTCCACACAGACAGTCACCCGAGGTCAGATTCGAACCCGGGTCTCTGGCGCTGTGAGGCACCAGTGCTAACCACTATGCCACCGTCTTAAGGGAGGAGGGAGAGATAGAGAGGCGGAGCGGTTTAGGGAGGGAATTCCAGAGCTCAGGGCCTAGCTAATAGAAGGCACGGCCGTCAATGGTGGAGCGATGAAAATCGGGGATGCGCAAGAGGCCAGAATTGGAGGAGCGCAGAGATCTTGGAGGGTTGTACGGCTGGAGGAAGTTACAGAGATAGGGAGGGGCGAGGCCATGGAGGGATTTGAAGACACAGACACTGAATGGACAGTACACAGTCCACAAAACAATAACCAGCTGCCAACACACACAGAACTGACAGTAATCAGACACAGACAACAACCAGGTCCCAACACACACAGAACTGACAGTACATAGTCTCCAGGATAATAAGAAAGAAAGACTTGCATTTATATAGCGCCTTTCAGAAACCACCAGACATCTCAAAGCACTTTACAGCCAATGAAGTACTTTTTGAAGTGGAATCACTGTTGTAATGTGGGAAAGGCAGCAGCCAATTCACAAACAGCAAGCTCCCACAAACAGCAAGGTGATAATGACCAGATAATCTGTTTTTGTTATGTCGGTTGAGGGATAAATATAATGGGCCAGAAATTCGGGTCCCCATGGGTGAGTACGCGTTGTGTACTCACCCGTAAGGCCATCGAAACTGCCGGTTTCGCGCATGCACTGCGCATGCGCTGGAAACCGGAACTTCCATTCCCCTGAAGGAAGGGGTTCAGAGGTCAAACGCGTGCGCCGGAGAGGCAGCGCGTAGACCTCGAACTTCCCCTTTTTTTTCAGGTTTCTCCGTGCGGGTAAGTCCCTAGAAGTTACGCGGGGAAAAAGCAGGTGCAAGGCCTGCTTTTAACAAGGTAAGAGGTGAATTAAGTAAAATTAAAACATTTTTTCCACAGGTTTATCATTTTTAAATACTTTAAGGAAAGGTAAGTTTATTTTTAGCCCCGTTAAAAACTTAAATTAATTTTTTCAAAAATGTAAATTTTTGTTTAAAATAGTTAATTTATGTAATTTATAGTTATTTTAAAAATGTGATTTTAAAAAAAAAATTATTTGAAGTTTTACTTAGGTTTTGGGGCCGATCTCTATTCATAGATTTGATAGGTCTTCCTGTCAAATCTATGAATGGAGATTCCCTGCTCCGATTGGCTCCCCATGGCCCACGTGATCCCAGGGGACGCTTCGAACTAGTTGCGCCACTGGGATCCGCGAGCACTGCGCACCGGCAGCTGCAGGAGGCCCAGGAGCCGAATTCCACGTGGGCCCAGAGCATAACGGCAGGCGCGCTATGTAAGTGCACCCGCGGGAAACCTCCGACCCGAATTTCTGGCCCAATAGCCAGCTCACAACACACACAGAACGGACAGTGCACAGTCCCCAGGATAATAACCAGCTCACAACACACACAGAACTGACAGTGCACAGTCCCCAGGATAATAACCAGCTCACAACACACACAGAACTGACAGTGCACAGTCCCCAGGATAATAACCAGCTCACAACACACACAGAACTGACAGTACACAGTCCCCAGGATAATAACCAGCTCACAACACACACAGAACTGACAGTACACAGTCCCCAGGATAATAACCAGCTCACAACACACACAGAACTGACAGTACACAGTCCCCAGACAATCAGGAGGGAAATGCTGTGTACAAATCCCAGCTTCCAATAAACACATTCAATATCCAACACTCAGCCCCAGCCAAACAGTTCAGCACAAAGCACGGAATAAACAGGCCTCTCTGCTGGATCCTCTCACACAGCACAAAGGGGCATTTCTGTTCCCTTCCTGTTTCCCCCACAGGATATTCAGACTGCCTGAACATTAATGGGTATTTTACTGTATAAAATCTGCACAAACCCTGCTCCTTCTCACTCGCTGGATATTCAGAGCTGAACATCAGTGTGGATATTATGGGATGCACTCTGCACAAACCCTGCTCCTTCTCACTCACCGTCTCCTCACTTGGTTTTCAGACACTGGCAGGAAATGAACCAGCTGCGGAAGAGGAGGAGGAGAGAATGGGCAGAGAGGGCGGGGCTCCCTGACTGACGTCTCTCTCAGCCAATCGGGGGCAGCAATACATTGACAGACCAACCACACTGAGCATGTCATTGGCTGCCCAGCCAATCCTCCTGAGCTGGGGGCAGGGCTTCCCCTCACACAGTGAAACTGTCACAGTGCTGTTTTAAGTTGTATCAATTGGTCAATCTTTCAACCTCCAGCAATTTAATACAGGGTTAGCTGGGACCCCAATCACCGTCTCTCACTGAATCCACACCCAGTCACAGTCCCTCTGTGAATCTAGCCCACTCACTGATTTAATACATGATGTGGAGATGCCGGCGTTGGACTGGGGTGGACAAAAATGAGAAGTTGCACAACACCAGGTTATAGTCCAACAGATTTATTTAATTTTACAAGCTTTCGAAGCAGTTCGCTCCTTCGTCAGGTAAGTTAGCAATGAGAGAATCTCCCAGAATTCACAATTTAAACCCAGACAAAATCTATTCACATTATTCCAGGCAGGCAGGCAGGAGGGTTGCCTCCCAGTCGGGGAACACTTCAGCAGCCAGGGGCATTCAGCCTCGGATCTGCGGGTAAGCGTTCTCCAAGGCGGCCTTCGAGATACACGACAGCGCAAAATCATAGAGCAGAAACTGATAGCCAAGTTCCGCACTCATGAGGATGGCCTCAATCGCGATATCGGGTTCATGTCACGATACAGAACGTGACTTGACATCATGGCCGGTCTTCCCAGGTGTTTTTTTTTTTAAAAAGACTAACACAAGAACACAAATTGACAGGATATGCAGCCAGCAGGTGGTTTGACACGTTGGACCCCCTGGGACACATCTCATTGTCTTGGCTGTGCTCTTTGTTGCAGGGAATAATGTGAATAGATTTTGTCTGGGTTTAAATTGTGAATTCTGGGAGATTCTCTCATTGCTAACTTACCTGACGAAGGGGCGAACTGCTTCGAAAGCTTGTAAAATTAAATAAATCTGTTGGACTATAACCTGGTGTTGTGTGACTTCTCATGATTTAATACAGGGTTAGCTGGGACCCCAATCACCGTCTCTCACTGAATCCACACCCAGTCACAGACCCTCTGTGAATCTAGCCCACTCACTGATTTAATACAGGGTTAGCTGGGACCCCAATCACCGTCTCTCACTGAATCCAATCCTTGTTATGCACTGAAGGATTTTGGACCTTTCAACATGGCCTTTTAATGATTTGTCAACTTTGACCAAAATCAGAAGGCATGCTGGGTCTGAAAGGTATCATGAATTATTATTCCTTCAGACTGTTGAAGACGAACCAGTCTGTTCGTAGGTCTGCTGTACTGGTGGAGATAAGGATGAGGTTAGAGAGAAGACTGATGTTTGGTTGGAGAGTCATAAACATCAGCAAACTGTTATGCAGCAGCAGCAGAACGATACAAGAACAATCGGGACTGATGGGCAGGAAAAGACCAGCTGGTCCATCACACTAAACCTCACATCATGATGGCCGAAGCATCATGGCTAAACACTTACTCCCTCCACCCCACTCCCCGTCTCCAGCCCCC
>JASTWF010002935.1:0-10000 GCA_030390025.1 Squalus acanthias | reverse complement strand
ATGCGGGACCTACAGTCTCCGTCACAGGTGGGGCAGACGGTGGTTGAAGGGGCGGGTGGGGTGGGGTGCTTGGGTTGACTTGCGCTGCCTGCGCTTGGCTTCCGCTTGCTCCCGGCGAAGAGACTCGAGGTGTTCGCTGCCTTCCCGGATGCTTCTCCTCCACTTTGTGCGGTCTTGGGCCAGGGATTCCCAGGTGTCGGTGGGGACGTTACACTTTTTCAAGGAGGCTTTGAGGGTGTCCTTGAAGCGTTTCCTCTGCCCACCTGGGGCTCTCTTGCCGTGCCGGAGCTCCGAGTAGAGCGCTTGTTTTGGGAGTCTCGTATCGGGCATGCGGACAATGTGACCCGTCCATCGGAGCTGATCGAGCATGGTCAAAGCTTCGATGCTGGGGATGTTGGCCTGAGCGAGAACACTGACTGACGTAATAAAGACTCACTACGCACATGAACATAAAGCAAGGCTTTAATCAACTTGTAACAAAACATGGAGGTCTAGTTAGCAGTCACTAGCTTCCTGTTTCCAGATTGTCTCTGCCCAAGGTGGGTCCATGCCTGAGTATTTATACTCCCTGGACGGCGCCCCAGCTGGCCGCCCAGTAGTACTTCCTGAGTTGTTACTTGCGATTTATGACACTGACGTTCCCTCGAGTATAGAAGATTAAGGCGTGATGCAATCAAGGTGTTGAAGATGATTAAAGGATTTGATAAGCTCGATAGAGAGAAACTATTTCCTCTGGTGGGGGGAGTCCAGAACAAGGGGGGGCATAGCCTTAAAATCAGAGCTAGGCCATTCAGGGGTGATGTAAGGAAGCACTTCACAGAAAGGGTAGTGGAAATCTGGAACTCAACCACCAAAAAAGCTGTGGATGCTGGGGGTCAATTGATACATTTCAAAACTGAGATTGATCAGGTTTTTGTTAGGCAAGGGTATTAAGGGTTACGGAACCATGGTGGGTAAGTGGGAATAAGATACAGATCAGCTATGATCTGATTGAATGGTGGAACAGGATCAAGGGGCTGAATGGCCTCCTCCTGTTCCTGCGACGTAATTGCGGGCTCTGGCCACTAGATGCCTCTGCAGAGAGAGTTTCTCTCCCAACTCCATCACCATCTTGCGTATATTTTAAAAAAATCATCCCCGCCAATTAACCTGAGGCAACACCACAGGCAATTTACTAGAATCAAACTGCACAGAGGGAGGCTAATCAGCTCGTTGTACCTGTGCCGGCTCTTTGAAAGAGCTATCCAATTAGTCCTAACTCCCCTGCTCTTTCCCCATAGCTCTGCAAATTAGTCCCTTTTTAGTATTTATCCAATTCCCTTTGAAAGTTACTATTGAATCTGCTTCCACCATCCTTTCAGGCAGTGCATTCCAGATCGCAACAACTCCCTGTGTAGAGAAATTCTCCTCCTCTCCACTCTGGATCTCTTGCCAATTGTTTTAAATCTCTGGTTGTCCTCTGTTTACCGACCCTTCCGGCTTCTCCTTATTTACTCTATAAAAACCCTCCATGATTTTGAACACCTCTATCAAATCTCCTCTTAACCTTCTCCGCTCCAAGGAGGACAGGCAGCATCAGAACTCGAATGTCAGTTCTGACGCAAGATCATCGACCTGAAACGTGAACTCTGTTTCTCTCGCTACAGATGCTACCTGACCTGCTGAGTATTTACAGAATTTTCTCATTTTTATCCCAGCTTCTCTAGTCTCTCCACATCATCCCCGGTGCCATTCTAGTAAATCTCCTCTGTACCCTCTCCAGAACCTTGGCATCCTTCCTGAGTGTGGTGCCCAGAATTGGACACAATACTCCAGCTTTTGACAAAGACTGGTCAAGAAGGTAAGAGCCCATGGGATCCAGGGCAATTTGGCACATTGGATCCAAAATTGGCTTCGTGGCAGGAGGCAGAGGGTGATGGTCGAAGGTTGTTTTTTGTGACTGGAAGCCTGTGTCCAGTGGTGTACCGCAGGGATCGGTGCTGGGTCCCTTGCTGTTTGTGGTATACATTAATGATTTAGATATGAATGTAGGAGGTGTGATCAGTAAGTTCACAGATGACACGAAAATTGGTGGAGTGGTAAATAGCGAGGCGGGAAGCCTCAGGCTACAGGACGATATAGACGGGTTGGTCAGATGGGCAGAACAGTGGCAAATGGAATTTAACCCTGAAAAGTGTGAGGTGATGCATTTTGGGAGGACTAACAAGGCAAGGGAATACACAATGAATGGTAGGACCCTAGGAAGGACAGAGGATCAGAGGGACCTTGGTGTGCATGTACATAGATCCCTGAAGGCAGCAGGACAGGTAGATAAGGTGGTTAAAAAGGCATATGGGATACTTGCCTTCATAGCCGAGGCATAGAATATAAGAGCAGGGAGGTTATGATGGAGCTGTACAAAACGCTAGTTAGGCCACAGCTGGAATACTGTGTGCAGTTCTGGTCGCCACACTATAGGAAGGATGTGATTGCATTGGAGAGGGTGCAGAGGAGATTCACCAGGATGTTACCTGGGCTGCAGCGCTTCAGCTATGAAGAGAGACTGGACAGGCTGGGGTTGTTTTCCTTAGAGCAGAGAAGGCTGAGGGGGGCCTGATTGAGGTGTACAAAATTATGAGGGGCATAGATAGGGTAGTTAGAAAGGAACTTTTCCCCTTAGTAGAGGGGTCAATAACCAGGGGGCATAGTTTCAAGGTAAGGGGCAGGAGGTTTAGAGGGGATTTGAGGAAAAACCTTTTCACCCAGAGGGTGGTTGGAATCTGGAACTCACTGCCTGAAAGGCTGGTAGAGGCAGGAACCCTCACAACATTCAAGAAGCATTTAGATGAGCACTTGAAACGCCATAGCATACAAGGCTACGGACCAAGTGCTGGAAAATGGGATTAGAATAGACAGGGCTTGATGGCCGGCGCGGACACGATGGGCCGAAGGGCCTCTTTCTGTGCTGTATAACTGACTATGACTCTATGAGCTGGGGCTGACTTAGTGTTTTATATAGAGTTAGCATAACCTCCTGCCTTTTGTACACTCTGCCTCTATAAAGCCCAGGATCCCATATGCTTTGTTAACCTGTTCTGCCACCTTCACTGATTTGTCCACAAGCACCCCCAGGTCTCTCTGTTCTTGCACCCCCTTTAAAATTGTACCATTTACTGTGTATGGTGTCGTCCTCATTCTTCCTACAAAAATGTACCCCTCAATATCGCTCTTTTTCAAGCAACTATCCAATTCCTTTTGAAAAAGAATCGATGGATTCTGCTTCAACAACCAATTGCAACAGAGAATTACACACCCTGACCCCCATCTCGGTGGAGAATTTTTGTCTCAACGCCCACCCCCATTAATCCTTTTTGTGATTCTCTTAAATTTGTTCCCTCTCGTTACTGACCAGTGAAAACAAGCTCTCTCTACCTTATGCGAACATATGAAGATGACGGGCAGGAAAAGACCAGCGGGTCTATCAAGCCTGCCCTGTACTTATGATGCCTGGAGTATCAGAACTAAACACTTCCTCCCTCCCTCCCTCCTCCCAAAGCCATGTAATCTTCTGGGAGAGGTCACAAAACAAAAACAGGGAAAAAGAAATTCTGGATAATTCCTTTCCAGTCGAAAACAGTCCAGGAGAACCCTTATCGTAACCTCGAAGACCTCGTGTAGTATATGTAGATGTAGTATATTTGGATTTCCAAAAGGCATTCGATAAGGTGCCACATAAAAGGTTATTAGACAAGATTAGGGCTCATGGGGTTGGGGGTAATATAGTAGCATGGATAGAGGATTGGTTAACGGACAGAAAACAGAGAGTAGGGATAAACGGATCTTTTTCGGGTTGGCAGGCTGTAACTAGTGGGGTGCTGCAAGGATCAGTGTTGAGAGATCGTGTAGAATGGGCCTATACTGTCTGGAGATTAGAAGACTGCGAGGTGATCTCATTGAAACATATAAGATTCTGAGGGGATTGACAGGGTAGATGCTGAGAGGTTGTTTCCCCTGGCTGGAGTGTCTAGAACTAGGGGGCATAGTCTCAGGATAAGGGGTCGGCCATTTAAGACTGAGATGAGGAGGAATTTCTTCACTCAGAGGGCTGTGAATCTTTGGAATTCTCTGTCCCAGAGGGCTGTGAATGCTGAGTCTTTGAGTATATTCAAGGCTGAGATCGATAGATTTTTGGACTCAAGGGGAATCAAGGGATACGGAGATCGGGCGGGAAAGTGGAGTTGAGGTCGATGATCAGCCATGATCTTATTGAATAGGGGAGCAGGCTCGAGGGGTCGTATGGCCTACTCCTCCTCTTATGTTCTCAATGAGGTCACCCCTTCACCACCTCAGCAGAATAAAAGCCCGAATATCTCAAGTCTCATGCTGCCTGCGGAATCTCGCTAAGACAATGAGGTGAAAGTTGACCAGTTTCTCTGCACAGTGTTGGTTGAGGGAGGAGTGCTGCCTCAGGACACAGGGAGAAAAGTAAGAAGGCGTATTTGTATAATGTCCTCAGGACGTCCCAAAGCACTTCACTGGCGGTTAATAATAGTGACTGTACTTCAAAGTAATTATATAGGCAAATATATGGTCCAAACATGGACAAAGGAGCTGAGTTCCAGAGGTGAGGTGAGAGTGACTGCCCTTGACATCAAGGCAGCATTTGACCGAGTGTGGCATCAAGGAGCCCTAGTAAAACTGAAGTCAATGGGAATCGGGGGGAAAACTCTCCACTGGCTGGAGTCATACCTAGCACAAAGGAAGATGGTTGTGGTGATTGAAGGTCAATCATCTCAGCCCCAGGACATCGCTGCAGGAGTTCCTCAGAGTAGTGTCCTAGGCCCAACCATCTTCAGCTGCTTCATCAATGACCTTCCCTCCAACATAAGGTCAGAAATGGGAATTTTTGCTGATGACTACACAGTGTTCAGCGCCATTCACAACTCCTCAGATAATGAAGCAGTCCATGCCCGCATGCAACAAGACCTGGACGACGTTCAGGCTTGGGCTGATAAGTGGCAGGTAACATTCGCCCCTCAGAAGTGCCAGGCAATGACTATCTCCAACAAGCGAGAGTCTAACCACCTCCCCTTGACATTCAACGGCATTACCATCGCCGAATTCCCCACCATCAACATCCTGGGGGTCACCATCGACCAGAAACTTAACTGGACCAGCCACATAAATACTGTGGCAACAAGAGCAGGTCAGAGGCTAGGTATTCTGCGGTGAGTGTCTCACCTCCTGACTCCCCAAAGCCTTTCCACCATCTACAAGGCACCAGTACGGAGTGTGATGGAATAATCTCCACTTGCCTGGATGAGTGCAGCTCCAACAACACTCAAGAAGCTCGACACCATCCAGGACAAAGCAGCCCGCTTGATTGGCACTCCATCCACCACCTTAAACATTCACTCCCTCCACCACCGGCGTACCGTGGCTGCAGTGTGTACCATCTACAAGATGCACTGCAGCAACTCGCCAAGGCTTCTTCGGCAGCACCTCCCAAACCCGCGACCTCTACCACCTAGAAGGACAAGGGCAGCAGGCGCATGGGAACACCGCCACCTCCAAGTTCCCCTCCAAGTCGCACACCATCCTGACTTAGAAGTATATCGCCGATCCTTCACCATCACTGGGTTAAAATCCTGGAACTCCCTCCTTAACAGCACTGTGGGAGTATCTTCACCACACGGACTGCAGCGGTTCAAGAAGGCGGCTCACCACCACCTTCTCGAAGGGCAATTAGGGATGGGCAATAAATGCTGGCCTTGCCAGCGATGCCCAGATCCCATAAGCGAATAAAAAAAAACTTCTTATGTTCTCAATGAGCTCACCCCTTCACCTTCTTAGCAGAATAAAAGCCCGAATATCTCAAGTCTCTGTCTTGCCGAGATTTCGCAAGCAGCAAATGAGGTGAAAATTGACCAGTTTCTCTGCATGGTGTTGGTTAAGGGTGGAGTGCTGCCTCAGGACACGGGGAGAAAAGTAAGAAGGCGTATTTGTATAATGTCCTCAGGACATCCCAAAGCACTTCACTGGCGGTTAACAATAGTGACTGTACTTCAAAGTAATTATTTTCTTAGGCAGTCCCTCAGAACCGAGGATGACTTGCTTCCACATTAAAAATGAGTTCTCAGGTGACTGATGAGTCCAATGCGGGACCGACAGTCTCTGTCACAGGTGGGGCAGACGGTGGTTGAAGGGGCGGGTGGGTGGGGTGCTCGGGTTGATGTGCGCTCCTTGCGCTGCCTGCGCTTGGCTTCCACTTGCTCCCGGCGAAGAGACTCGAGGTGTTCGCTGCCTTCCCGGATGCTTCTCCTCCACTTTGTGCGGTCTTGGGCCAGAGATTCCCAGGTGTCAGTGGGGGTGTTACACTTTTTCAAGGAGGCTTTGAGGGTGTCCTTGAAGCGTTTCCTCTGCCCACCTGGGGCTCTCTTGCCGTGCCGGAGCTCCGAGTAGAGTGTTTTGGGAGTCTCCTATCGGGCATGCGGACAATATGACCCGTCCATCGGAGCTGATCGAGCGTGGTCAAAGCTTCGATGCTGGGGATGTTGGCCTGAGCAAGAACACTGACGTTGGTGCGCCTATCCTGCCAATGGATTTGCAGGATCTTGCGGAGGCAGCGTTGGTGGTACCTCTCCAGTGCTTTGAGCTGCCTGCTGTACATGGTCCATGTCTCTGAGGCATACAGCAGGGCGGGTATCACTGCTGCTCTGTAGACCATGAGCTTAGTGCCGGGTTTGAGGTCCTGGTCTTCAAACACTCTCTTCCTCAGGCGACCGAAGGCTGCACTGGCACACTGAAGGCGGTGTTGGACTTCGCCGTCGACGCCTGCCCTTGTTGACAGTAGGCTCCCGAGGTAATGGAAAGTGGTCCACGTTGTCCAAGGCCTAGTCGTGGATTTTGATAATCAGGGGGGCAGTACTGTGTGGCGGGGGCAGGTTGGTAGAGGACCTTTGTCTTACGGATGTTTAGTGTAAGGCCTATGCTCGCGTACGCTTCGGTGAAGGTGTTGACGATGGTTTGGAGTTTGACCTCCGAGTGAGCGCAGACACAAGCATCGTCTGCATACTGTAATTCGACGACAGAGGATGGGACGACCTTGGATCTGGACTGGAGGCAGATTATATAGGCAAATGCAGCGGCCAATTATCGCACAGCAGGGTCTCGTAACAACTTGCATTTATACAGCGTCTTTAACGCAGTATAAAGTCCCAAGGTGCTTCACAGGAGTGAAATCAGACAAAATTTGACACTGATCTACATATAAAGCGAAATTAGGACAGATTTTTGGTCAAAGAGGTAGGTTTTAAGGAGCATCTTAAAGGAGGAGGGAGAGGCTTCAGGAGGGAATTCCAGAGTTTAGGGCCTCGGCAGTTGAAGGCACAACCGCCAATGCTGGAGCGATGAAAATCGGGGATGCGCAAGAAGCCAGAATTGGAGGAGCGCAGAGATCTCGGAGGGTTGTCGGGCTGGGGGAGGTTGCAGAGATAAGGAGAGGCGAGGCCATGGAGGGATTTGAATGCGAATTTTAAAATCGAGGCGTTGACGGACTGGGAGCCAATGTAGGTCAGCGAGCACAGGAGAGACGGGTGAACGGGACTTAAGAACATAAGAAATAGGAGCAGGAGTAGGCCAATCGGCCCCTCGAGCCTGCTCCGCCATTCAATAAGATCATGGCTGATCTGATCCTCACCTCAAATCTAAAGAACACAAGAAGTAGGAGCAGGACCCGGCCACTCAGCCCCTGGGCCCGCTCCGCCACCCACAGGGCCCTGACCGATCCGAACTCAGCCTCATGTCCAATTTCCAGCCCGCTCCCCGTAACCCCTAATTCCCTTTACTTCTAGGAAACTATCTATTTCTGTTTTAAATTTATTTAATGATGTAGCTTCCTGGGGCAGCAAATTCCACAGACCTACTACCCTCTGAGTGAAGAAGTTTCTCCTCATCTCAGTTTTGAAAGAGCAGCCCCTTATTCTAAGATTATGCCCCCTAGTTCTAGTTTCACCCATCCTTGGGAACATCCTCACCGCATCCACCCGATCAAGCCCCTTCACAATCTTATATGTTTCAATAAGATCGCCTCTCACTCTTCTGAACTCCAATGAGCAGAGTCCCAATCTACTCAACCTCTCCTCATATGTCCACCCCCTCATCCCCGGGATTAACCGGTGCGAGTTAGGATATGGGCAGCAGAGTTTTGGATGTGGTTAAGTTTATGGAGGGCGGAAGATGTGGGACCGGCCAGGAGACCATTGGAATAATTCACAAACAGCAAATGTGGCAATTGACCTGATGATCTGTTTTCTGGAGGGAAGAATGTTGACATAGGACAGCAGGATTATAGTGCGACAGGATCTTTTACATGCTGGTTGCAGGCGGGGGGTGCCCATTGCTGGTTGAGGGTGGGTCGGCCATGTTGGTTGTGGGCGGGGGCGTCCACGTTGGTTGCGGGTGGGGTGGTGGTGGCCATGCTGGTTGCGGGCAGGGTGGCCATGTTGGTTGCGGGCGAGCAGGTGGGGTGGCCATACTAGTTGGAGTATAAAAGCAGGGAAGTCCTGCTACAACTGTACAGGGTATTGGTGAGACCACACCTTGACTACTGCGTACAGTTTTGGTCTCCTTATTTAAGGAAGGATATACTTGCATTGGAGGCAGTTCAGAGACGATTCACACAGTTAATTCCAGAGATGAGGGGGGTTGACTTATGAGGAAAGGTTGAGCAGGCTGGGCCTATACTCATTGGAATTTAGAAGAATGAGAGGTGATCTTATTGAAACATATAAGATACTGAGGGGGCTCGACAAGGTAGATGCAGAGAGGATGTTTCCCCTCGTGGGGAAATCTAGAACGCGGGGGCACAGTCTCAGAATAAAGGGTTGCCCTTTTAGAACTGAGATGAGGAGGAATTTCTTCTCTCAGAGGGTCATAAATCTGTGGAATTCTCTGTCCCAGAGAGCCGTGGAGTCTGGGTCATTGAATATATTTAAGGTGGAGATAGACAGATTTTTGCAAGATAAGGGAGTGAAGGGTTATGGGGAGCGGGCGGGGAAGTGGCTTTGAGCCCGAGATCAGCCATGATCTTATTGAATGGCGGAGCAGGCTCGAGAGGCCAATTGGTCTATTCCTGCTCCTATTTCTTATGTTCTTATGCTTCTCTCATTTCAAATTGCCTGCCAACATTCACTGCTCAGACTCATGCACAGACAGTGGCAACTTGAACAAAACTCTGGCAGGCCTGGTGACGCCCTGGCAGTTTCCTAGTTGCATGAGATTTTTGTGTTCTGGAGAGCAAACGGGACCGTCTGGCGGAGCAACAGCCGTGAGTCTGCGGGAGAGGCGAAAGAGACAGATGGAGCAGAGAGAGATGCGGAGCTGGGTTTGGAAGAGGGTGAACAGGGATAAGGGGGTGGGGGGGGGGTGAGGGCAAGGGATTGTGGCTCGGAGGGGAAGTGAGGAAGACTGGGCCCTGAGTGGGTTGGGGGATTGGGGCAGAGGAGAGGAGAGGATAACAGAGGACTGGGAGGCAGGGAAAAGAGGGAGACTGGGGAATGGAGGCTTGGGAAGAGAGGGAGATGGGGGGGTCAGGAATAGAGGGAGATTGGACAAATAGGGCTCGGGGTAGAGAGGGAAACTGAGGGAATGGAGCTCGGTAGAGAGAGAGACTGCGGTTCCTCGGGGGAAGAGAGAAGGAGAGACGGGAATAGGTATCGGGGAGAGGCAGAATGGGGCTTGGAGGGAGATGGAGGAATGGGGCTTTGGGGAGTGAGGGAGAATGGGGGCTTGGGGAGTGAGGGAGACTGGGGAATGGGGGCTCGGGGAGTGAGGGAGACTGGGGAATGGGGGCTCAGGGAGTGAGGAGACTGGGGAATGGGGGCTCGGGGAGTGAGGGAGACTGGGGAATGGGGGCTCGGGGAGTGAGGGAGACTGGGGAATGGGGGCTCGGGGAGTGAGGGAGACTGGGGAATGGGGGCTCGGGAGTGAGGGAGACTGGGGAATGGGGGCTCGGGGAGTG
>JASTWF010002934.1:0-14075 GCA_030390025.1 Squalus acanthias | reverse complement strand
CCCCTGTCCTCACTCCCTCTCCCCCTGTCCTCACTCCCTCACCCCAGTCCTCACTCCCTCTCCCCCTGTCCTCACTATCCCTCCCCTGTCCTCACTCCCTCTCCCCCAGTCCTCACTCCCCCTCCAGCATGGTGTAATTCTAGCGTGAGCAGATGTACGATTTTTAAAATAGATTACTGATGATATTTCTGCGTGAAGCTGGAGTGAGATGAAGGCTGAATTGTGAGCGATTTCCCTCATGTTGAACATTTTCAAATTATGCTCAAAACCCTTTTAACAGGAATTCAAAGTATGTTACTCCCCATTAAGTACAAGGAAAGGCAGATATATTCCATAATCTAATCTCAGACCCGAACACCAGGAGAATTGAAAAAAAATCACGGTCGTTACCTCTCATAGAAATCATCTCTGAAGTAATCATAATCAAAGTCGTAGCTGGTGCTTGAGAAAAGAAAGGGGAAAAAATTAATGACATTTGGTGGAAGTGAGGATGTAAATGTTCCCGACAGTGCTGATGTTTAGTTAAGGTTAAACAGGAACATTTCACATCACATCATATGGACTCAAATGTGCAAGTCAAAAATGATCAGCATTGTAGGCACAAGACTGACAGAGTCTCAGTGCACCATCTCTCCCCACCTGCCCGTGCCCCAATGTCCCACCTCCTCCCACCTGCCCGTGCCCCAATGTCCCACCTCCTCCCACCTGCCCGAGCCCCAATGTTCCACCTCCTCCCACCTGCCCGTGCCCCAATGTTCCACCTCCTCCCACCTGCCCATACCCCAATGTCCCACCTCCTCCCACCTGCCCATACCCCAATGTTCCACCTGCTCCCACCTGCCCATACCCCAATGTCCCACCTCCTCCCACCTGCCCGAGCCCCAATGTCCCACCTCCTCCCACCTGCCCATGCCCCAATGTCCCACCTCCTCCCACCTGCCCATGCCCCAATGTCCCACCTCCTCCCACCTGCCCGAGCCCCAATGTCCCACCTCCTCCCACCTGCCCATGCCCTAATGTCCCACCTCCTCCCACCTGCCCATGCCCCAATGTTCCACCTCCTCCCACCTGCCCGTGCCCCAATGTCCCACCTCCTCCCACCTGCCCATACCCCAATGTTCCACCTCCTCCCACCTGCCCATGCCCCAATGTCCCACCTCCTTCCACCTGCCCGAGCCCCAATGTCCCACCTCCTCCCACCTGCCCGAGCCCCAATGTCCCACCTCCTCCCACCTGCCCATGCCCCAATGTCCCACCTCCTCCCACCTGCCCATGCCCCAATCTTTCATCTATCCATGCCCCAGTGTTCTATCTTTACCCACTTGTCCATGTGCCAATGCTCCATGCTTTCCCCTCCAACATGATCATGGCTGAAATTACCAGCTGGTCACACAGAAAAGACGGTGGGGGAGGGGGCAAGTTCAATCAACTTGCTTCAAGAAGTTCCTGACCTCAGTCCCATCGCTAGTGGTAAGCAGAGAAAGTGTCCTTCCCCACAGTGAGGGAGAGAGGGAGGGAAACATTGGCGGAGTTGCCCCTGTCATCACGTACACTCTTGTGTGTCTCTTGGCTGGTCTGGTCACAACAGGAGTGTCACAGGCTTGGGAGTAGACTCACTCCTCTCAGCCCAGAAATGGGCATCGCCATAAGGACCAGGGGAAAAATCGAACTTGGGAAAGAGAAGGATTTTAAACCACACACTCCCACAAGAAGGAAATCGAGTGGTGAGCAACGTGTGCCAACCAATGGTGAGGGTGAACAAGGACACGACTTGTGACTGGACTTCTCACACTCAACCCTGTGACAATCACTGCCACAAGTGCACGTGGAAATTGCACTCCTTCAAAGTGTGTCGTGAAAGTAGAACGAGAGAAAGAGGTTCAAACTGGTTCGAGATTTGGGACTGAAGAGAGGGTTTTCTTCTCACAAAGGAAAGTTGTGAGGTTTGGTGAGCAGTGGGGAGGTTGGTGGGCAGTGGGGAGGTTTGGTGGGCAGTGGGGAGGTGTTGGTGGGCAGTGGGGAGGTTGGTGGGCAGTGGGGAGGTGTTGATGGGCAGTGGGGAGGTGTTGGTGGGCAGTGGGGAGGGTGGTGGGCAGTGGGGAGGTGTTGGTGAGCAGTGGGGAGGTGTTGGTGGGCAGTGGGGAGGTGTTGGTGGGCAGTGGGGAGGTTGGTGGGCAGTGGGGAGGTGTTGGTGAGCAGTGGGGAGGTGTTGGTGGGCAGTGGGGAGGTGTTGGTGGGCAGTGGGGAGGTTGGTTGGCAGTGGGGAGGTTTGGTTGGCAGTGGGGAGGTTGGTGGGCAGTGGGGAGGTTGGGTGAGCAGTGGGGAGGTGTTGGTGGGCAGTGGGGAGGTTTGGTGGGCAGTGGGGAGGTGTTGGTTGGCAGTGGGGAGGTTGGTGGGCAGTGGGGAGGTTTGGTTGGCAGTGGGGAGGTTGGTTGGCAGTGGGGAGGTGTTGGTTGGCAGTGGGGAGGTTGGTGGGCAGTGGGGAGGTGTTGGTGAGCAGTGGGGAGGTTGGTGGGCAGTGGGGAGGTTTGGTGAGCGGTGGGGAGGGTGGTTGGCAGTGGGGAGGTTGGTGAGCAGTGGGGAGGTTGGTGAGCAGTGGGGAGGTTTGGTGAGCAGTGGGGAGGTTTGGTGGGCAGTGGGGAGGTGTTGGTGGGCAGTGGGGAGGTGTTGGTGAGCAGTGGGGAGGTGTTGGTTGGCAGTGGGGAGGTTGGTGGGCAGTGGGGAGGTTGGTGGGCAGTGGGGAGGTGTTGGTGAGCGGTGGGGAGGTTGGTTGGCAGTGGGGAGGTTGGTGGGCAGTGGGGAGGTTGGTGGGCAGTGGGGAGGTGTTGGTGAGCGGTGGGGAGGTTGGTTGGCAGTGGGGAGGTTTGGTGGGCAGTGGGGAGGGTGGTTGGCAGTGGGGAGGTTGGTCGGGTGCTGCGATGGGCAGATGGGGGGAGGAGGCAGGCTGCAGCTTTATTGGGCCGGAGAGATGGAGCCGTTCTCCTCTGTACTTCCCTCGTGATCTTCCAACCTCCGCGGCGAGGAAGGGTTGCTGGGCAGCTCTGCGGGCAGCGCCCACACGGCTCTATCACCAACCGCTGGAGAGGTCTCGGGCAAACAGGCTGGGGCTCTTTTCTCCTGAAAGGAAAAAGGCTGAGGGGGGACCTGATAGAGGACTTTAAAATTATGAAGGGGTTCGATAGGCTAGAGGTAGAGAAGATGTTTCCACTTGTGGGGGAGACCAAAACTAGGGACCATAACTATAAGACAGTCACTAATAAATCCAATAGGGAATTCAGGAGAAACTTCTTTACCCAGAGAGTGGTGAGAATGTGGAACTCGCTGCCACAGGGAGTGGTTGAGGCGAATAGTATCGATGCATTTAAGGGGAAGCCAGATAAACACATGAGGGAGAAAGGAACAGAGGGATCTGCTGATGGGGTGAGATGAAGAGGGTGGGGAGGAGGCTTGTGTGGAGCAGAAACACCGGCACGGACCAGATGGGCCGAATGGCCTGTTTCTGGGCTGTAAATACTGTGTAATCCTCCCCAATTTACTATCCTCCCCAATTTACTATCCTCCCAATTTACTATCCTCCCCAATTTACTATCCTCCCCAATTTACTATCCTCCCCAATTTACTATCCTCCCCAATTTACTATCCTCCCCAATTTACTATCCTCCCCAATTTACTATCCTCCCCAATTTACTATCCTCCCCTATTTACTATCCTCCCCTATTTACTATCCTCCCCAATTTACTATCCTCCCCAATTTACTATCCTCCCCAATTTACTATCCTCCCCAATTTACTATCCTCCCCAATTTACTATCCTCCCCAATTTACTATCCTCCCCAATTTACTATCTTCCCCAATTTACTATCCTCCCCAATTTACTATCCTCCCCAATTTACTATCCTCCCCAATTTACTATCCTCCCCAATTTACTATCCTCCCCTATTTACTATCCTCCCCAATTTACTATCCTCCCCAATTTACTATCCTCCCCAATTTACTATCCTCCCCAATTTACTATCTTCCCCAATTTACTATCCTCCCCAATTTACTATCCTCCCCAATTTACTATCCTCCCCAATTTACTATCCTCCCCAATTTACTATCCTCCCCAATTTACTATCCTCCCCAATTTACTATCCTCCCCAATTTACTATCCTCCCCAATTTACTATCTTCCCCAATTTACTATCCTCCCCAATTTACTATCCTCCCCAATTTACTATCTTCCCCAATTTACTATCTTCCCCAATTTACTATCCTCCCCAATTTACTATCTTCCCCAATTTACTATCTTCCCCAATTTACTATCCTCCCCAATTTACTATCCTCCCCTATTTACTATCCTCCCCAATTTACTATCTTCCCCAATTTACTATCTTCCCCAATTTACTATCCTCCCCAATTTACTATCCTCCCCAATTTACTATCCTCCCCAATTTACTATCTTCCCCAATTTACTATCCTCCCCAATTTACTATCCTCCCCAATTTACTATCCTCCCCTATTTACTATCCTCCCCAATTTGCGACATTACTAAAGGAGCCATGCAGCCGGCGGAGATGTCATTGTTTTCGAATCGTTTGTAATCGGAGGAGCGTACCTGTACAATGTCGAACTAGGCCGCTTCAACCCCTTGGGTCTGTTGGGCTTGGGCTCTCCGGCCATGTTAATATCTGTGAGAGGATAAAAAACAAAACACAACAAATAAAATGGATCCAAACGTTAATCGGCCCCTTTCTGAGGTCGTCCCGTGTGTTTCTGCCCCAGTTCCAATTGCTCCCTTTTTAACCCTTTATTTCCTGAAGGGGAGGCCTCAAGTTCCAGGGATGTTTCATCCACGTGGCCAGCCGGGGGGGGCATCGCACCAAGCCGATCTCGTCCTCGCCGGCCGATTGGCTGTCGCCTTTGCTTACACAACCACAGCGATTGCGGGTCAAAGGTGGTTCATTGGCCGCGAAGTGTATTCCGGAGGTTTCTAGAGACGCGAAAGGCGCTTCGTTAACGCAAGTTCTTTCTTCAGCTGCGACCAGGTCAGTAAACGAACGCGAGCGTTCCTTTCCTTTCACCAGCGGACTCGGTACAGGTCAGGGGGCCTGAACTATGACCTTTCCAGCTCGTTGGGTTCAGCGACTTAATGGATGAGCTGGCTGTGTCATTACCGTCTATTAAAGCCCCGCGACCTTCCCTCGGGTGCACTAATAGGACTTGACGGGGAAACCAAAGAGCAATCGTGCTTCAATCGCACACACGGTTACTCTCAGGGCTGGTGTCAGGTGATAGTTAAAGGGACCCTGTCAGTGGGGCTGGTGTGACTGCTCGAGGCGGTGCTGTGGTCACTGGACTAGTTATCCAGCGAACGCGAGTTCAGATCCCAGCCGGAGAATTTGAATTCAGTTTCAAAAAATATTATGGAAAGTAATAAAAAGCTGGTATCAGTAAAAGTGACCTTTGCTGAACGAAAGAAAGACTCGCATTTCTATAGCACCTTTCACAACCTCAGGACGCCCCAAAGCGCTTCACAGCCAATGAAGCACTTTGTGAAGTGCAGGCAGTGTTGTGACTACATTTCCCACATTACAGCAGTGACTCCACTTCGAAAGTACTTCATTGGCTGTAAAGCGCTTTGAGACGTCCAGTGGTCGTGAAAGGCGCTATAGAAATGCAAGTCTTTCTTTCGTTCTTTAATGTGGGAAACGCGGCAGCCAATTTGCGCACAGCAAGCTCCCACAAACAGCAATGTGATAATGACCAGATTATCTGTTTTAGTGATGTTGGTTGAGGAATAAATATTGGCCCCAGGACACCGGGGAGAACTTCCCCTGCTCTTCTTCGAAATAGTGTCCGTGCAATCTTTTACATCCACCTGAGAGAGCAGACGGGGCCTCGGTTTAACGTCTCATCCGAGAGACGGCACCTCCGACAGTGCAGCACTCCCTCAGCACTGCACTGGGAGTGTCAGCCTAGATTTTTGTGCTCAAGTCCCTGGAGTGGGACTTGAACCCACAAACCTTCTGACTCAGAGGCGAGTGTGCTGCCCACTGAGCCAGGGCTGGCAATTATTGTAAAAAAAAATCAACTGGTTTACTAATGTCGTTTAGGGAAGGAAACCCGCCGTCCTTACCCGTCCTGTGACTCCAATCCCACACAAACCTGGGTGACTCTTAACTGTGCTCTGAAGTGGCCACTCGGTTGTATCAAACCGCCACCAAAGATTCAAGAGGGAAGCCCACCATCACCTTCTCAGGGTATCGAAGGATGGGCCGTGCCAGTGACAGCCACATCAACAACAACAACTTGTATTTATATAGCGCCTTGAGTAGTAAAACGTCCCAAGGCGCTGCACGGGAGCGATTATCAAACAAAATTTGACACTGAGCCACATAAGGAGATATTAGAACAGGTGACCAACAGAGGTAGGCTGTAAGGAGCGTCTTAAAGGAGGAGAGAGAGGCGGAGCGGTTTAGGGAGGGAATTCCAGAGCTTAGGGTCCCAGGCTGCTGAAGGCACGGCCGCCACTGGTGGAGTGATTAAAATCGGGGATGCGCAAGAGGCCAGATTTGGAGGAGCGGGGACATCTCGGAGAGTTGGGGGCAATGTTCCCTTTAAGAGGCTGAGCAGGGCCATTCCAAATGCCAGGCAGCCGCGGTTTCTGTATTGAGACGATGGCAAGCCGGCTGCGCGGGTTCTCTGGGGCACTGGGTGGCCGCGCGGCCATGAAGCTTACGGGGAACATTGGTTGTGGGGCTGGAGGAGGTTACAGAGATAGGGAGGGGCGAGGCCATGGAGGGATTTCAAAACAAGGATGAGAATTTTGAAATCGTGGCGTTGCTTAACCGGGAGCCAATGTAGGCGAGCACGGGGTGATGGGCGAACAGGACTTGGTGCGAGTTAGGACACGGGCAGCAGAGTATGGGATGAGCTCAAGTTTACAGAGGATGCACAGTGGGAGGCCGGCCAGGAAAGCATGGATGAGGGTTCCCAAGAATAAACAAAAAAAAAGTTACTTGGCAGAATCAAAGCTGGCAGAAAGATAGTGATCAGTTTGGTAAATAATTTTGGTATTATGGCCTGGAATTTGCGGTCAGTGGCAAAGTGAAGGCGATCGGCCACTGGGCTCGAAGTAAGCCTCGCACGAGGATCTCACGATCTCTGTATCGAGAACTTTGCGTTTTCCGACATTCAATTCAAATCAACGGAGGTTAATGGGGATTCCCTAGCGCGAGCTGCTGTGACATCAACAGGCTGTCTAAGCAGCCAATCAAAAGGCAGAATTCTCACAGACAGCGAACCAGGAAGTGGGTAAGCGCTTAAAATTCTAACTTTTTAAAAATGTTAGAGAGCGCAAAACAAAGATTGGGGCTCTCACACGGGGAACAGGCAAACCTGAAATATAGATGGACAAACTAAAAAAAAATGCTGTTTTAAAGTTTCTTAAAAAATTACATTTTTATTAAAATGGACAAATTTCACACTGCACAAAATTAAAATTAGTTTTCCAGGCCCTTAACCTTTGTTTAGCTGTCAATAGGCTGTTAAAACCCCAGTTACACCTGAACCCTTTGGGCCTAACTTTTAATAGGGAATTTAACAACGGTGTTACTGGGGAAGAGCCAAAGTTTTCGTCAGTTTCCCTGATTTGACAGATTTCACTGATTGCCGGCTCAGGGGGGTGTGGGGGGGTGTCAGGGGGGTGGCAATCACAGCACAGTCAGTGTCGGAGCAGTGAATGATGGACCGCAACTTCAGGATTTCCCCGTTAGGCTGCGCTCGCGCTACATCCTGACGTTGCGGTCAGTTTCAAAGGCGAAATGACGGCGAACGCTACCAGTCCTGATCGGAAATTCTGGTCCAATATTTTTGTGTGTGAGAATAGCACTTGGAAAACCCACTGTAAGGTCTACACGTGCTGAATTTATTGACTGAAAACTCAAAATTGGAGCCTTATGTTCTTCGAAGTTTCAACTAGCCCATTAGCACAGTTAAACATTCAATCCATTTGTTCACTAATGGTTAACACCTGATTAACAGCTTACAGGTATGTCCTGTTGTCACAACTAATAGGGTGCAGGTGTGCCCCGGGGGGTCTCAATGAACATGTTGCCAATGTCCTGGTTTTAAAACCAGTTTCTGTACATGAGTTGCACTGCGTGAAACGATTACAAAGGGATAAATCTCACTTTTCCAGTCTCTCCTCCAGTCTTAACAGCAAGATGCCATCAGGTTCTTCGAGTGCGAGGTCATGAGTCAAAGTTAAGTAAAAGTTGGCTCTGCTCTCGCTGGTCCGTACCAAACAGAAATGTTGGCAAGAATAAAGTGAGGAAGATTTGGTGAAACTGATACGGAAAAAAAACTGTTCCTATCAAATCCAATAGGGAATTCAGGAGAAACTTCTTTACCCAGAGAGTGGTGAGAATGTGGAACTCGCTACCACAGGGAGTGGTTGAGGCGAATAGTATAGATACATTTAAGGGGAAGCTGGATAAACACATGAGGGAGAAAGGAATAGAGGGCTATGTTGATAGAGTTAGATGAGGAAAGACGGGAGGAGGCTCGAGTGGAGCATAAACGCCGCCATGGACTGGTTTCTGAGCCGTATACCACACGTGATATTAAGTAAGCGTTCAAAAAAGAAATACAAAAGCAAAATACTGCGGATGCTGGAAATCTGAAATAAAAACAGAAAATGCTGGAAACACTCAGCAGGTCAGGCAGCGTCTGAGAGAGAGAAACAGAGTTAACGTTTCAGGTCGATGACCCTTTGTCAAAACTGGAAAGAGTTGGAGATGGAACAGATTTTTAAGCAAGTGCAGGGGCAGGGAAGGGGGGAGGGGAGGAAAGAGCAAAAGGGAAGGTCTGTGATAGGATAGAAGGCAGGAGAGATTAAGAGACATTAAGAGACGGTGCAAGGCAAAAGGAGATGGTAATGGGACAAGTTAAGAAACAAGCACCACCACCACCACCACGCCAGTGCTAGTCAACTATCCAAATGTGCTCCCGCCAGGTTTCACAATCGTGGTTCAGAACAGGCGTGCTTCACGTAGAACAAGGGTTAAAATCACAAAGGCCTTTCAAAATGGCATTATAGAGGCAATTTAGTGCTTGTTAAGGGCCTTAACAGCCTATCCCACCTCTTAGAGGCGGGACGGAGTCGGGACCAGCAGACACGATTTAATGAAAATTGCGTGGAGGCGGGATGGAGGCGGACTTGTGCCCGCCCGCCAGTTTTCACAATTTTAACCCCCCCACACCTCCAAACCCACCTCCACGGGTCAGTGAAAATCCAGCCCATTAGATGGCTCTCGATGAAGTGTAAAAAAAAGAAACCTTGGCAAAATCATTTGATGATTGGGAAGCTGGGAGTTTATAAAGAATCAAGGCAGAAGTATTGATACAAAAGGGCACTGGATCGATGGAGTGGGTGACTGCCAGGGTTCGAGATCTTGGGCGGGGGTTGTTTGTTAAAGAAAACCGAAATTCTCGAGTAAGAGCTGGCGTTACTGCATCAACAGCAGCTGATACGAGGAGTTCAAGCTGACAGTTCCAAATTTAGAATTAACAACAGAAAATGCTGGAAACACTCAGCAGGCCAGGCAGCGTCCGTGGAGAGAGAGAAACAGAGTCAACGTTAACTCTGTTTCTCTCTCTCCACAGATGCTGCCTGACCTGCTGAGTGTTTCCAGCATTTTCTGTTGTTATTTCAGATTTCCAGCATCCACAGTATTTGGCTATTGTAGTCGTTCCAAATTTAGTGTTGGCTCCTGTTATAAACCTCCAGGACCATTTGTAGGGCTATGGGGAAAGAATGGGGGAGTGGAACTAATTTGATCTATCTATCTATCTATCTATCTTTCTTTCTCCCTCCCTCTCATTCTCAGCAAAAAAGTCTTTTGTTTTCCATCCAGACCCCAGCACCTGCCACATTTGACCCCTTGTGACCCCACCTCATTGTCTTTGATGTAATGTTTTCCTGACTGACCTGTTTGGACACCATCCACACCTTTGATTGCCGTGATTGTCTCTCTGCCGAGGTGTGATAAAGGGTAGTTGGAAAGATTAACTGTAATCATCTGGCAGTGTTCTCTGACTATATATGCTGTGCCTATATGCATCTCTTCACTTCACCTGACGAAGGAGCAGCGCTCCGAAAGCTTGTGATTTCAAATAAAGCTGTTGGACTATAACCTGGTGTTGTGCGACTTCTCACATCTTTCTATTTCCACTGGGGAGAGCTGTACAACGGGCCGCCGACCCGAGATCGAGCCGTGCGCGTGTAACTGCGACACACTCGCTGACTCGTGTAAAGGGGGCCGGGTCAGTGAACGCGTTACGAGGAATTCAGCACCGGCTCCGATTCCCTGGGCTCTAAACGCCGCCCTCGTGATCTCCTGTTCGCCGCTGGGCCGAACCTCCCCCGCCGGTCTTACCGAGTGTCTGTCCGGCAAGTACGCGGCGATTCTCCCCGGCCACCGCCACGCGCGCCGTCCTCTCGTTGGTGTACTGAACGAAGGCGTAGCCCTTGTGCACAGAGCAGCCCACCACCTTGCCATACTGCCCAAAGATGGTTTCCACATCAGACTTCTTCACCACGGCCGTGTTGAGGTTTCCGATGAAGACTCGGGAGTTGATTGACCGGGGGTCATTCTTGTTGGTGATGTTACTGGTCTGAAGTTTGATTGACATGTTCACGGCCTAGAATTTAAAAAAATAAATACAAATCAGTGCATAAAATTCAGTCAAACTCTCATATTGCTACATTTACAACAGTCACCACACTTCAGAATGTACTTCATTGGCTGTGAAGCGCTTTGGGACGTCCTGAGGTTGGGGGAATCTTTTTATCCAAAGGGAAATCTTCTTAGGCAGTCCCTCGGAACCGAGGATGACTTGCTTCCACACTAGAAATGAGTTCTCAGGTGACTGATGAGTCCAATGCGGGATCTGCAGTCTCTGTCACAGGTGGGGCAGACGGTGGTTGAAGGGGCGGGTGGTTGGGGTGCTTGGGTTGACGTGCGCTCCTTCCGCTGTTTGCGCTTGGCTTCCGCTTGCTCCCGGCGAAGAGACTCGAGGTGTTCGGCGCCTTCCCGGATGCTTCTCCTCCACTTTGTGCGGTCTTGGGCCAGGGATTCCCAGGTGTCGGTGGGGATGTTGCACTTTTTCAAGGAGGCTTTGAGGGTGTCCTTGAAGCGTTTCCTCTGCCCACCTGGGGCTCTCTTGCCGTGTCGGAGCTCCGAGTAGAGCGCTTGTTTTGGGAGTCTCGTATCGGGCATGCGGACGATGTGGCCCGTCCATCGGAGCTGATCGAGCGTGGTCAAAGCTTCGATGCTGGGGATGCTGGCCTGAGCGAGAGCACTGACGTTGGTGCGCTGGGGGGGAAATAGAGTTACCAGGAAAGGCTATTGGATTGGGAAGGGGTCAAGGGCCAATTAGACGCATTGGTTCAGAGGGAAGGGATTGAAGGATATGACGAGAGGTGAAGGGGCTTTTGCTGTTATTTTCTCCTGCAGGGAGTGGAATTAATATAAACCTGCTGCAATACCGGATTCACACCACCAGATGGTGGTCTCTGCCTGTCCGAAGGCCCAGTGCCTTCATTCTGCATTGAATGGAACTCACGGTCTCTCAATCACTGTAATTATTCAATCTGTGCTTTGTTTCCGAGCAATTTCAATTCCATTTCAGTAATTATTTAGTGAAGGTTGGGCTAGAGTCACCACACCGAGTCAATCCGCAACTCGTTTCTTATTTTAAATCATTTCAAAAAGATAATTAAAGGAAACACTGGGGGGAAACACTGGGGGAAACACTGGGGGAAACACTGGGGAAACACTGGGGGAAACACTGGGGGTAACACTGGGTGAAACACTGGGGAAACACTGGGGGGAAACACTGGGGGGAAACACTGGGGGAAACACTGGGTGAAACACTGGGGAAACACTGGGGGGAAACACTGGGGGAAACAATGGGGAAACACTGGGGAAACACTGGGGGGAAACACTGGGGGAAACACTGGGGGAAACACTGGGGGAAACACTGGGGGGAAACACTGGGGAAACACTGGGGGGAAACACTGGGGGGAAACACTGGGGGGAAACACTGGGGGGAAACACTGGGGAAACACTGGGGGGAAACACTGGGGAAACACTGGGGAAACACTGGGTGAAACACTGGGGAAACACTGGGGGGAAACACTGGGGAAACACTGGGGGGAAACACTGGGGGGAAACACTGGGGAAACACTGGGGGAAACACTGGGGGGAAACACTGGGGGGAAACACTGGGGGAAACACTGGGGGAAACACTGGGGGAAACACTGGGGAGAAACACTGGGGAGAAACACTGGGGAGAAACACTAGGGGAAACACTAGGGGAAACACTGGGGGGAAACACTGGGGGGAAACACTGGGGGGAAACACTGGGGGGAAACACTGGGGGGAAACACTGGGAGGAAACACTGGGGGGAAACACTGGGGAAACACTGGGGAAACACTGGGGGAAACACTGGGGAGAAACACTGGGGGAAACACTGGGGGAAACACTGGGGGAAACACTGGGGGGAACACTGGGGGGAACACTGGGGGGAACACTGGGGGGAACACTGGGGGGAATCACTGGGGGAAACACTGGGGGAAACACTGGGGGGAAACACTGGGGGAAACACTGGGAGAAACACTGGGGAAACACTGGGGGAAACACTGGGAGAAACACTGGGGAGAAACACTGGGGAAACACTGGGGGAAACACTGGGGGGAAACACTGGGGGAAACACTGGGGGAAACACTGGGGGGAATCACTGGGGGAAACACTGGGGGAAACACTGGGGGGAAACACTGGGGGGAAACACTGGGAGAAACACTGGGGGAAACACTGGGAGAAACACTGGGGGGAAACACTGGGGGAAACACTGGGGGAAACACTGGGGGAAACACTGGGGGGAAACACTGGGGGAAACACTGGGAGAAACACTGGGGAAACACTGGGAGAAACACTGGGGAAACACTGGGGGAAACACTGGGGGAACACTGGGGGGAAACACTGGGGGAAACACTGGGGGGAAACACTGGGAGAAACACTGGGAGAAACACTGGGGAAACACTGGGGGAAACACTGGGAGAAACACTGGGGGAAACACTGGGGGGAAACACTGGGGAAACACTGGGGAAACACTGGGGGAAATACTGGGGAAACACTGGGAGAAACACTGGGGGGAAACACTGGGGGGAAACACTGGGGGGAAACACTGGG
Source organism: Squalus acanthias (assembly GCA_030390025.1). Lineage (NCBI taxonomy): Eukaryota > Metazoa > Chordata > Chondrichthyes > Squaliformes > Squalidae > Squalus > Squalus acanthias. Next base: position 838 of record JASTWF010002934.1, on the reverse strand, counting down.
GGGAAACACTGGGGGGAAACACTGGGGGGAAACACTGGGGGGAAACACTGGGGGGAAACACTGGGGGGAAACACTGGGGGGAAACACTGGGGAAACACTGGGGGAAACACTGGGAGAAACACTGGGAGAAACACTGGGGGGAAACACTGGGGGGAAACACTGGGGGAAACACTGGAGAAACACTGGGGAAACACTGGGGGAAACACTGGGAGAAACACTGGGGGGAAACACTGGGGGGAACACTGGGGGAAACACTGTGGGAAACACTGGGGAAACACTGGGGGAAACACTGGGGGCAAAACACTGGGGAAACACTGGGGAAACACTGGGGAAACACTGGGGGGAAACACTGGGGGAAACACTGGGGGAAACACTGGGGGAAACACTGGGGGGAAACACTGGGGGAAACACTGGGGGAAACACTGGGGGAAACATTGGGAGAAACACTGGGGAAACATTGGGGGGAAACACTGGGAGAAACACTGGGGAAACACTGGGGGAAACACTGGGGAAACATTGGGGGGAAACACTGGGGAAACACTGGGGGAAACACTGGGGGAAACACTGGGGGAAACACTGGGGGAAACACTGGGGGAAACACTGGGGAAACATTGGGGGGAAACACTGGGTAAACACTGGGGGAAACACTGGGGGAAACACTGGGAGAAACACTGGGAGAAACACTGGAGGGAAACACTGGGGGGAAATACTGGGGAAAACACTGGGGGGAAACACTGGGGGAAACATTGGGAGAAACACTGGGGGAAACACTGGGGGGAACACTGGGGGGAAACACTGGGGGGAAACACTGGGGAAACACTGGGGAAACACTGGGGGG
>JASTWF010002933.1:0-14080 GCA_030390025.1 Squalus acanthias | reverse complement strand
CTCTCCTCCTTTCTCCTCCCCCTCTCCTCCACACCCCTCCCCCTCTCCTCCAATCCCCTCCCCTCTCTCTCTCCTCTCCCCTCTCTCCTTTCCTCCCACCCCACTCTCCTCCACCAATATTTACATAGGATTACATCGGACTGACAGCACAGAAACAGGCCATTCGGCCCCTCCCCCAAATCCAGGAACTGGAAGTGGGGTTCCGCAGGGCTCAGTACTGGGTCCTTTGCTTTTTCTGGTATATATCAATGAGTTGGACTTGACTGTAGGAATTATGATTAAGAAGTTTGCAGATGCTACAAAAATTGGCCGTGTGGTTGATAATGAAGAAGGAAGCTGTAGACTGCAGGAAGATATAAATAAATTGGTCAGGTGGGCAGAACAGTGGCAAATGGAATTCAATCCGGAGAAGTGTGAGGTAATGCATTTGGGGAGGGCTAACAAGGAAAGGGAATACACATTAAATGGTAGGACACTGAGTAGTGTAGAGGAACAAAGGGACCTTGGAGTGCATATCCACAGATCCCTGAAGGTAGCAGGCCAAGTAGATAAGGTGGTTAAGAAGGCATACAGGATACTTGCCTTTATTAGCCGAGGCATAGAATACAAGAGCAGGGAGGTTATGCTTGAACTGTACAAAACATTAGCTAGGCCGCAGCCAGAATATTGCGTGCAGTTCTGGTCACCACATTACAGAAAAGATGTGATTGCACTAGAAGGGGGTGCAGAGGAGATTTATGAGGAGGTTGCCTGGGCTGGGGAATTTTAGCTATGAGGAAAGACTGGATAGGCTGGGGTTGTTTTCTTTGGAACAGAGGAGGCTGAGGGGAGACCTAATTGAGGTGTTTAAAATTATGAGGGGCCTAGATAGAGTGGAGAGGAAGGACCTATTTCCCTTGGCAGAGGGGTCAATAACCAGGGGGCCATAGATTTAAAGTAATTGGTCGGAGGTTTAGAAGGGATTTGAGGAGAACGTTTTTCACCCAGAGGGTGGTGGGGGTCTGGAACTCACTGCTTGAAAGGATGGTAGAGGCAGAGACCCTCATCACATTTAAAATGTACTTGGATATGCACTTGAAGTGCCGTAACCTACAAGGCTACGGACCAAGAGCTGAAAAGTGGGATTAGGCTGGATAGCTCTTTGTCGGCCGGCACGGACATGATGGGCCGAATGGCCTCCTTCCGTGCTGTAACTTTCTATGATTCTATGAACTATGACCAGTCCATGCCGGCGTTTATAATCCACTCGCGCCTCTTCCAGTCTTTCCTCATCTAACTCTATCAGCATAACCCTCTATTCACGTCTCCCTCATGTGCTTATCTAGCCTCCCCTTAAATACTATTCACCTCAACCACTCCCTGTGGTAGCAAGTTCCACATTCTCACCACTCTTTGGGTGAAGATATTTTCTCTGAATTCCCTATTGGATTTCTTGGTGACCATCTTATATTGATGGCCTCTAGTTTTGCTCTTCCCCACAAGTGGAAACTTTCTCTCTGTACTCTAAGTGTGGTCTAACCATGGTTCGATACAGGTTTAGCATAACTTCCCTACTTTTCAATTCTATCCCTCTAGAAATAAACTCTAGTGCTTGGTTTGCTTGTTTTATGGCCTTGCTAATCTGTGGCGCAACTTTTAGTGATCTGTGTATTTGTACTCCGAGATCCCTTTGTTCCTCTACCCCACCTAGACTCGCACCCTCCAAGTGATAAGTGACCTCCCTATTCTTCCTACCAAAATGTAATACCTCACATTTATCTGTGTTGAACTTCATTTGTCAATTATATGCCCATTCTGCAAGTTTATTAATGTCCTCCTGCAACTTGTTGCAGTCCCCCCCAGTATTGAAGGTCCCCCCCAATTTGGTGTCATCCGCAAATTTAGAAATTGTGTTTTTGATTCCAAAGTGTGTACGAGATGGTTTTTTAGAGCAGTACGTTGAGGAGCCAACTAGGGAACAGGTTATCGTAGATTGGGTATTGTGCAATGAGAAGGGTTTAATTAATAATCTTGTTGTGCGGGGTCCTTTAGGGAAGAGTGACCATAACATGATAGAATTCTTCATTAAGAAGGAAAGTGAAGAAGTCCAATCTGAAACTAGGGTCCTAAATCTAAACAAAGGAAACTGCGACAGTATGAGGAGTGAGTTGGTTATGATAGATTGGGGAGCTTCATTAAAAGGCATGACGGTGGATAGGCAATGGCTAACATTTAAGGAATGAATGCATGAATTGCAACAGTTATACATTCCTTTCTGGCGCAAAAACACAAAAGGAAAAGCGGCCCAACCATGGCTAACAAAAGAAATTAAGCATAGTATTAGATCCAGAGAGGAGTCATATAAAGTTGTGAGAAAAAGTAGCAAGCCTGAGGATTAGGAGCAATTTAGAAATCAGCAAAAAAGGACCCAGAGATTGATTAAGAGGGGAAAATAGAGTATGAGAGTAAACTTGCAAGGGACATAAAAGCAGATTGTAAAAGCTTCTACAAGTATGTAAAAAGAAAAAGATTAGTGAAGACAAATGTAGGTCCCTTACAATCAGAAACAGGAGAATTTATAATAGGGAACAAGGAAATGGCAGAGCAATTAAACAAATACTTTGGTTCTGTCTTCACAGAAGAGGACACAAATAACTTCCCAGAAATGCTAGGGAACCAAGGGTCTAGTGAGAAGGAGGAATGAAAGGAAATTAGTATTAGTAAAAAAATAGTGCTGGAGAAATTAATGGGACTGAAAGCCGATAAATCCCCAGGGCCTGATAATCTGCATGCCAGAGTACTAAAAGAGGTAGCCATGGAAATAGTGGATGCATTGGTTGTCATCTTCAAAAATTCTATAGATTATGCAACAGTTCCTGCAGATTGGAGGGTGGCAAATGTAACCCCACTAGTTAAAAAAGGAGGGAGAGAGAAAACAGGGAGCTACAGACCCGTTAGCCTAATATCAGCAGTAGGGAAAATGCTAGAGTCTATTATAAAGGATGTGATAACAGGACACTTAGAAAATATCAACGGGATTAGACAAAGTCAACATGGATTTATGAAAGGGAAATCGTGTTTGACAAACCTACTGGAGTTTTTTGAGGATGTAACTGGTAGAATAGATAAGGGAGAACCAGTGGATGTGGTGTATTTGGATTTTCAGAAGGCTTTTGATAAGAGGTTAATGTGCAAAATTAAAGCACATGGGATTGGGTGTAATATACTGGCATGGATTAAAAATAGGTTAACAGACAGGAAACAGAGAGTAGGAATAAATGGGTCTTTTTCGAGGTGGCACTAGTGGGGCACCGCAGGTGATCAGTGCTTGGGCCCCAGCTATTCACAATATATATCGATGATTTGGATGAGGGAACCAAATGAAATATTTCCAAGTTTGCTGATGACACAAAACTAGTTGTGAGGAGGATGCAAAGGGGCTTAAGGCGATTTAGACAAGTTGAGTGAGTGGGCAAATACATGGCAGATGCAGTATAAGGTGGATAAATGTGACGTTATCCACTTCGGTAGGAAAAACAGAAAGGCAGAGTATTACTTAAATGGTGCTAGATTGGGAAATGCTGGTGTACAGAGGGGCCTGGGTGTCCTTGTACACCAGTCACCGAAAGCAAACATGCAGGTGCAGCAAGCAGTTAGGAAGGCAAATGGTATGTTGGCCTTCATTGCAAGAGGATTTGAGTACAGGAGCAAGGATGTCTTACTACAGTTATACAGGGCCTTGGTGAGACCACACCTGGAGTACTGTGTGCAGTTTTGGTCTCCTTACCTAAGAAAGGATATACTTGCCACAGAGGGAGTGCAGCGAAGGTTCACCAGACTGATTCCTGGGATGGCAGAACTGTCGTATGAGGAGAGATTGGGTCGACTAGGCCTGTATTCACTAGAGTTTAGAAGAATGAGAGGGGATCTCATCGAAACGTATAAAATTCTGACAGGGCTAGACAGACTGGATGCAGGGAGGATGTTTCCCCTGGCTGGGGGGGTCTAGAACGAGGGGTCTCAGGATACGGGGTAGGACATTTAGGACTGAGATGAGGAGAAATTTCTTCACTCAGAGGGTGGTGAACCTGTGGAATTCTCTACCACAGAAGGCTGTGGAGGCCAAGTCACTGAATATATTTAAGAAGGAGATAGATAGATTTCTAGACACAATTGGCATCAAGGGGTATGGGGAGAGAGTGGGAATATGTTATTGAGATAGAGGATCAGCCATGATCATATTGAATGGCAGAGCAGGCTCGAAGGGCCGAATGGCCGACTCCTGCTCCTATTGTTCTATGTTTCCAAATCGTTAATGTAAATTGTGACCAGCAGTGGTCCCAGCACTGATCCTTGTGGAACACCACTACCCACCTTCTGCCACTGTGAATAGCTACCCTTTACTCCCATTCTCTGCTTTCTGTCCTGAAGCCAGCCAGCAATCCATTCTGCTACTTGTCCCCTGACTCCACATTCTCTGACCTTGTTCATCAGTCTATTATGGGATACCTTATCGAAGGCCTTTTGAAAATCTAGAAAATGTATCCCTCAACAACAACAACAACTTGTATTTATATAGCGCCTTTAACATAGTAAAACCTCCCAGGGCGCTGTACAGGATTATTAGAAGACAAAAAATTTGACACCGATCCACATAAGGATAAATTAGGGCAGGTGACCAAAAGCTTGGTTAAAGAGGGAGGTTTTAAGGAGCGTCTTAAAGGAGGAAAGAGAGGTAGCGAGGTGGAGAGGTTTAGGGAGGGAATCCCAGAGCTTAGGGCCTAGGCAACAGAAGGCACGGCCACCAATGGTTGAGCGATTATAATCAGGGATGCTCAAGAGGGCAGAATTAGAGGAGCGCAGATATCTCGGGGGGTGTTGTGGGGCTGGAGGAGATTACAGAGATAGGGAGGGGCGAGGCCATGGAGGGATTTGAAAACAAGGATGTGAATTTTGAAATCGAGGCGCTGCTTAACCGGGAGCCAATGTAGGTCAGTGAGCACAGGGGGTGATGGGCGAACGGGGCTTGGTGCGAGTTATGACACGGACAGCCGAGTTTTGGAAGGCCTCAAGTTTACGTAGGGTGGAATGTGGGAGGCCAGCCAGGAGTGCGTTGGAATAGTCAAGTCTAGAGGTAACAAAGGCATGGATGAGGGTTTCAGCAGCGGATGAGCTGAGGCAGGGGCGGAGACAGGCGATGTTACGGAGGTGGAAGTAGGCGGTCTTTGTTATGCTATGGATAGGTGGTCGGAAGCTCATTTCAGGGTCAAATATGACACCAAGGTTGCGAACAGTGTGGTTCAGCCTCAGACAGATGTTAGGGAGAGGGATGGAGTCAGTGGCTAGGGAACGGAGTTTGTGGCGGGGACCGAAAACGATGGCTTCGGTCTTCCCAATATTTAATTGAAGAAAATTTCTGCTCATCCAGAACTGGATGTCGGACAAGCAGTGTTACAATTTAGACACCGTGGAGGGGTCGGGAGAAGAGGTAGTGAGGTAGAGCTGGGTGTCGTCAGCGTACATGTGGAAACTGACGCTGTGTTTTCAGATGATGTCGCCAAGGGGCAACATGTAGATGAGAAACAGGAGGGGGCCAAGGATAGATCCTTGGGGGACAGCAGAGGTAACGATGCGGGAGCGGGAAGAGAAGCCGTCGCAGGTGATTCTCTGGCAGCGATTAGATAGATAACCAACATCACAGATGATCTGGTCATTATCGCATGGCTGTTTGTGGGAGCTTGCTGTGCGCAAATTGGCTGCCGCGTTTCCCACATGACAACAGTGACCACACTTCAAACGTGCTTCATTGGCTGTGAAGCGCTTTGGGATGTCCTGAGGTGGTGAAAGGCGCCATTCAGCCCCTCGAGCCTGTTCCGCCATTCAATGAGATCATGGCTGATCTGTGACCTAACTCCATCTACCCGCCTTTGGCCCATATCCCTTAATACCTCTGGTTAACAGAAAGCTATCAATCTCATATTTAAAATTAACAATTGATCTAGCATCAATTGCCGTTTGCGGAAGAGAGTTCCAAACTTCTACCACCCTTTGTGTGTAGAAGTGTTTCCGAATTTCACTCCTGAAAGGCCTGGCTCTTATTTTTAGACGTTGCCCCCGAGTTCTAGAATCCCCAACCAGCGGAAATAGTTTCTCTCTATCTACCCTATCAGTTCCCCTTAATATAGAGTCATAACGGCATAGAAGGAGGCCATTCGGCCCATCGAGTCCGTGCCGGCTCTCTGTAGAGCAATCCATTCAGTCCCATTCCCCCGCTCTATCCCCATTGCCCCGCAAGTTTATTTCCCTCAAGTGCCTGTCCAGTCTCCCCTTGAAAACATCGAGTGTCTCCGCTTCCACCACTTCCGTCGGCAGCGAATTCCAGGTCATAATAATAAATAAATAAACTCGCCACTCGCTGCGTAAATAAGTTTTTCCTCACATCCCCCCTGTATCTCTTGCCCAAGACCTTAAATCTGTGTCCCCCTAGTCCTTGTACCATCAACTAATGGGAACAGCCTTTCCCCGTCTAGCCTATCCAAACCCGTCATAATCTCGTACACCTCTATCAAATCACCCCTCAACCTCCTTTGCTCTAATGAAAACAAATCCAGCTTCTCCAACCTGTCCTTGTAGCTAAGATCCCCCATCCCCGGAACCATTCTGGTAAATCTCCTCTGCTCCCTCTCAAGGGCCTTCACATCCTTCCTAATGTGTGGTGACCAGAACTGGACGCAATACTCCAGTTGTGGCCTAACCAGCACTTTATGAAGGTTCAGCATAACTTCTCTACTTTTGTACTCAATGCCTCTATTTATGAAGCCCAAGATCCCATATGCTTTGCTAACCACTTTCTCAATATGTCCTGCCACCTTCAGGGACCTATGCACATTAACTCCCAGGTCCCTCTGTCCCTGCACACTCTTTAAAACTGTGCCATTATGTGTAAATTGCCTCTCCCTGTTCTTTCTGCCAAAATGCATCACCTCACACTTCTCTGTATTAAATTCCATCTGCCACTTGTCTGCCCATTCTGCTACCCTTTCTATGTGCTCTTGCAGTCGATTGGTATCATCCTCACTGTTTGCCACACCCCCAAGTTTGGTGTCATCGGCAAATTTAGAAATTCTACTCTGTATTCCAATATTCAGGTCATTTATATATATCAAAAAAAGCAGTGGCCCCAGCACTGACCCTTGGGGAACACCACTGTCTGCCATCCTCCAGTCTGAAGAACAGCCATTTACCACAACTCGCTGTTTTCTGTCCTTAAGCCAATTCCTTATCCAAGCTGCCACTGACCCACCTATTCCATGAGCCTCAATTTTGTCAACCAGCCTTCTATGTGGTCTTGAAAACTTCGATCAGATCACCCCTTAACCTTCTAAATTTCAGGGAATATTACCCGAGTTTGTGTAATCTCTCCTCGTAATTTAACCCTTGGAGTCCGGGTATCATTCTGGTAAACCTCCGCTGCACTCCCTCCAAGGCCAATATATCCTTCCTAAGGTGTGGTGCCCAGAACTGCTCACAGTACGCCAGGTGTGGTCTAACCAGGGCTTCGTATAGCTGCAGCATAACTTCTACCCCTCTGAGCTCTAGTCCTCTAGATATATAGGCCAGCATTTTATTAGCCTTTTTGATTATTTTCTGTGCCCGTTCATGACATTTTAATGATCTATGTACCTGGACCCTCCTTTGGACATCCACTACATAAGAAATAGGAGCTGGAGTAGGCTCTTTGGCTCTTCGAGCCTGCTCCGCCATTCAATAAGATCATGGCTGATCTTCTACCTCATCTCCACTTTCCTGCACTATCCCCCATATCCCTTGATTCCCTTAATATCCAAAAATCTATCGATCTCTGTCTTGAATATACTCAACGACTGAGCCTCCACAGCCGTCTGGGGCAGAGAATTCCAAAGATTCTCCACCCTCTGAGTGAAGAAATTCCTCCTCATCTCAATCCTAAATGGCCGACCCCTTATTCTGAGACTGTGACCCCTGGTTCTAGACTCCCCAGCCAGGGGAAACATCCTCCCTGCATCTACCCTGTCAAGCCCTGTAAGAATTTTGTATGTTTCAATGAGATCCCACCTCTCATTCTTCTAAACTCTAGAGAATATAGGCCCAGTCTACTCAATCTCTCCTCATAGGACAATCCCCCCATCCCAGGAACCAGTCTGGTGAACATTCGTTGCACTCCCTCTATGGCAAGTATATCCTTCCTTAGGTAAGGAGACCAAAATTGCTCACAGTACTGCAGGTGTGGTCTCACCAGGGCCCTATATAATTGGACTGTTTTCTAGCTTTGCATCATTGAGGAAGTGAGAACTTCCCTTTGCACATCTTGCAATCCACCTTGAACAGGCCCACTCTCAGTCTTCTCTTTTATACAGAGAAGCGCCCCGTGGTGTTGCGGTCCCCTGTTGCTGTCCTCACCTCCACTTGTATTCGGAGCTCCAGGCAGTGTTTGGTGCTCAGTATGAAGGGGGTCTGGGCCACTTGCTTCAGCTCTGCCCTTTGTATCTTCCGTCCAGGGTCCAGCTTCAGTTCATAGGTGATGTTAATCGAAGGCGAGACTGAGGGAACACAACAATGGGTAGGGCTTCATCAATAGAGGCATAGAGTACAAAAGCGTGGAAGTTATGATGAACCTTTATAAAACACTGGTTCGGCCACAACCGGAGTATTGTGTCCAATTCTGGGCACCACACTTTAGGAAGGATGTGAAGGCCTTAGAGAGGGGGCAGAAAAGATTGACCAGAATGGTTCCAGGGATGAGGGAGTTCAGTTACGTGGAGAGACTGGAGAAGCTGGGGTTGTTCTCCTTGGAGCAGAGAAGGTTGAGAGGAGATTTGATAGAGGTGTTCAAAATCATGAGGGGTCTGGACAGGGTAGGTAGAGAGAAACTGTTCCCATTGACGGAAGGGTCGAGAACCAGAAGAGACAGATTTAAGGTGATTGGCAAAAGAACCAAAGGCGACATGAGGAAAAACTTTTTTACGCAGCGAGTGGTGAGGATCTGGAATTCACTGTCTGAAAGGGTGGTGGAGGCAGACTCAATCGTGGCTTTCAAAAGGGATTTGGATAAGTACCTGAAGGGAAAAAATTTGCAGGGCTACGGGGAAAGGGCGGGGGAGTGGGACTAGCTGAAGTGCTCTTGCAGAGAGCCGGCACGGGCTCGATGGGGCCGAATGGCCTCCTTCTGTGCTGTAACCATCCTATGATTCTATGATAGCCGGGAGTGAGTATTGTGTCCAATTCTGAGCACCGCACTTTAGGAAGGATGTCAAGGCCTTGGAGAGGGTGCGGAGGAGATTGACCAGAATGGTACCAGGGATGAGGGACTTCGGTTATGTGGAGAGACTGGAGAAGCTGGGGTTGTTCTCCTTAGAGCAGAGAAGGCTGAGGGGAGATTTGATAGAGGTGTTCAAAATCATGAGCGGTTTTGATAGAGTAAATAAGGAGAAACTGTTTCCAGTGGCAGGAGGGTCGGTAACCAGAGGACACAGATTGAAGGTGATTGGCCAAAGAACCAGAGGGGGAGATGATGAAACATTTTTTCACGCAGCGAGTTGTTGTGATCTGGAACGCGCTGCCTGAAAGGGCGGTGGAAGCAGATTCAATAGTAACTTTCAAAAGGAATTGGATAAATACTCGAAGGGGATATATTTGCAGGGCTGTGGGGAAAGAGCAGGGGGGAGTGGGACTAATTGGAGAGCTCGGCCAAAGAGCTGGCACAGGCACGATGGGCCGAATGGCCTCCTTCTGTGCTGTATCTTTCTGTGATTCTCTATGATTTAGAACAATGGATACTAGGGAGTGGAATACAGGCTGGAATCTAATCGAGGAGTTCGGGGGGTTTATATATAGAATAACAGATACCCGGGAGTGAGTTACAGGCTGGGATCTAATCGAGGGGTTCGGGGTGGTTTATATATAGAATAACAGATACCCGGGAGTGAGTTTCAGGCTGGAATCTAATCGAGGGGTTCGGGGGGTTTATATATAGAATAACAGATACCCGGAAGTGAGTTACAGGCTGGAATCTAATCGAGGAGTTCGGGGGGTTTATAAATAGAATAACAGATACCCGGAAGTGAGTTACAGGCCGGGATCTAATCGAGGGGTTTGGGGGGGTTTATATATAGAATAACAGATACCCAGGAGTGAGTTACAGGCTGGAATCTAATCGAGGGGTTCGGGGGGTTTATATATAGAATAACAGATACCCGGGAGTGAGTTACAGGCTGGAATCTAATCGAGGGGTTCGGGGGGGTTTATATATAGAATAACAGATACCCGGAAGTGAGTTACAGGCTGGAATCTAATCGAGTGGTTCGGGGGGTTTATAAATAGAATAACAGATACCCGGAAGTGAGTTACAGGCTGGGATCTAATCGAGGAGTTCGGGGGTTTATACATTGAATAACAGATACCCGGGAGTGAGTTACAGGCTGGAATCTAATCGAGGGGTTCGGGGGGGTTTATATATAGAATAACAGATACCTGGGAGTGAGTTACAGGCTGGAATCTAATCGAGGGGTTTGGGGGGGTTTATATATAGAATAACAGATACCCGGGAGTGAGTTACAGGCCGGGATCGAATCGAGGGGTTTGGGGGGTTTATATATAGAATAACAGATACCCAGGAGTGAGTTACAGGCTGGAATCTAATCGAGGAGTTCGGGGGGTTTATAAATAGAATAACAGATACCCGGGAGTGAGTTACAGGCTGGAATCTAATCGAGGGGTTCGGGGGGTTTATATATAGAATAACAGATACCCAGGAGTGAGTTACAGGCTGGAATCTAATCGAGGAGTTCAGGGGGTTTATAAATAGAATAACAGATACCCGGGAGTGAGTTACAGGCTGGGATCTAATCGAGGGGTTCGGGGGGTTTATATATAGAATAACAGATACCCCGGAGTGAGTTACAGGCTGGGATCTAATCGAGGGGCTCGGGGGCAGGGGGCGAGGAGGGTTTAGTGATCGAATAGCGGATTTACCCAGCGAGCTGCTTGTCAGTTGCCTGACGGCGAAGCATATCAGGGCCTGAATAAGAGGTCCAGTGACTGAAGGTTCCGGACAATCCACATCCTTCAACAGGATCTTGTTTGGGTTGAATTTCATCGAGACTGTGACATCCACAACTGGCCTAGATCTGTGAAAAGATAGCAGGTTTTATTTTATCGGTTCATGGGATGTGGGCGCCACTGGCAAGGCCTCCATTTCTCGTCCATCCCTCGTTGCCCTGGAGACGGTGGTGGTGAGCCCCCATTTCAGAGGGCGGTTTAGAGTCAACCACATCGCTGTGGGTCTGGAGTCACATAGCGTCCAGACCGGGTGAGGACGGCAGATTTCCCTCCCTAAGGGACATTAGTGAACCAGGTGGGCTTTTATGACAATCTGGTAGTTTCACGATCACCATGACTGACACGAACTTTTTAATCCAGATTTATTGAATTGAATTTAAATTCTTCAGCTGCCGGTGGTGGGATTTGAACTCACGTCCCTGGATCGTTAGTCCCGGCCTCTGGATTACTCGTCCAGTAAAGTAGGCACGATGCTAGCGTAGCCTGTCAATCACTTTGTGTCTCTCCAGACCCTGTCTCTGTCTCTGTCTCTTTCTCTCTCTCTCTCTGTCTGTCTCTCTCTCTCTATGTCTCTCTGTCTCTCTCCCATTCTCTGTCTCTCTCTGTCTGTCTCTCTCTGTTTCTGTATCTTTCTGTCTCTCGGGGGGATGGGGGGGGCGAAGGTCGGGAGTGGGTCCCCGGGGGGGGCGAAGGTCGGGTGTGGGTCCCCGGGGGGGAGGGAGGTCGGGAGTGGGTCCCCGGGGGGGGGGGAGGTCGGGAGTGGGTCCCCGGGGGAGGGGGCGGGTCGGGAGTGGGTCCTCGGGGGTGGGGGGGGTCGGGAGTGGGTCCTCGGGGGAGGGGGCGGGTCGGGAGTGGGTCCTCGGGGGTGGGAGGTCGGGAGTGGGTCCTCGGGGGAGGGGGCGGGTCGGGAGTGGGTCCCCGGGGGAGGGGGTGGGTCGGGAGTGGGTCCTCGGGGGTGGGAGGTCGGGAGTGGGTCCTCGGGGGAGGGGGCGGGTCGGGAGTGGGTCCTCGGGGGTGGGGGGGGTCGGGAGTGGGTCCCCGGGGGAGGGGGTGGGTCGGGAGTGGGTCCTCGGGGGTGGGAGGTCGGGAGTGGGTCCTCGGGGGAGGGGGCGGGTCGGGAGTGGGTCCTCGGCGGGGGGGGGAGGTCGGGAGTGGGTCCCCGGGGGGGGAGTGAGGTCGGGAGTGGGTCCTCGGGGGTGGGAGGTCGGGAGTGGGTCCTCGGGGAGGGGGCGGGTCGGGAGTGGGTCCTCGGCGGGGGGGGGAGGTCGGGAGTGGGTCCTCGGGGGGGGGGAGGTCGGGAGTGGGTCCTCGGGGGGGGGAGGTCGGGAGTGGGTCCTCGGGGGGGGGGAGGTCGGGAGTGGGTCCTCGGGGGTGGGAGGTCGGGAGTGGGTCCTCGGGGGAGGGGGCGGGTCGGGAGTGGGTCCTCGGGGGTGGGGCGGGTCGGGAGTGGGTCCTCGGCGGGGGGGGGAGGTCGGGAGTGGGTCCCCGGGGGGAGGGAGGTCGGGAGTGGGTCCCCGGGGGAGGGAGGTCGGGAGTGGGTCCTCGGGGGAGGGGGCGGGTCGGGAGTGGGTCCTCGGGGGAGGGGGCGGGTCGGGAGTGGGTCCTCGGGGGGGGGGGGAGGTCGGGAGTGGGTCCCCGGGGGGGGAGTGAGGTCGGGAGTGGGTCCTCGGTGGAGGGGGAGGTCGGGAGTGGGTCCTCGGCGGGGGGGGGAGGTCGGGAGTGGGTCCCCGGGGGGGGAGTGAGGTCGGGAGTGGGTCCTCGGGGGGGGGAGGGAGGTCGGGAGTGGGTCCTCGGGGGAGGGGGCGGTCGGGAGTGGGTCCTCGGGGGTGGGGTGGGTCGGGAGTGGGTCCCCGGGGGAGGGGGCGGGTCGGGAGTGGGTCCTCGGGGGAGGGGGCGGGTCGGGAGTGGGTCCCCGGGGGAGGGGGGGAGGGAGTGGGTCCTCGGGGGGGGGGGGGGTCGGGAGTGGGTCCTCGGGGGAGGGGGCGGTCGGGAGTGGGTCCCCGGGGGTGGGGTGGGTCGGGAGTGGGTCCCCGGGGGAGGGGGCGGGTCGGGAGTGGGTCCCCGGGGGTGGGGGCGGGTCGGGAGTGGGTCCCCGGGGGAGGGGGCGGGTCGGGAGTGGGTCCTCGGGGGGGGGGGAGGTCGGGAGTGGGTCCTCGGGGGAGGGGGCGGGTCGGGAGTGGGTCCCCGGGGGAGGGGGCGGGTCGGGAGTGGGTCCTCGGGGGGGGGGGGGGTCGGGAGTGGGTCCTCGGGGGTGGGGGGGGTCGGGAGTGGGTCCTCGGGGGAGGGGGTCGGGAGTGGGTCCTCGGGGGGGGGGGGGGTCGGGAGTGGGTCCTCGGGGGAGGGGGCGGTCGGGAGTGGGTCCCCGGGGGTGGGGTGGGTCGGGAGTGGGTCCCCGGGGGAGGGGGCGGGTCGGGAGTGGGTCCTCGGGGGAGGGGGCGGGTCGGGAGTGGGTCCCCGGGGGAGGGGGCGGGTCGGGAGTGGGTCCTCGGGGGGGGGGGGGTCGGGAGTGGGTCCCCGGGGGGGGGGGGGGGTCGGGAGTGGGTCCCCGGGGGAGGGGGGTGGTCGGGAGTGGGTCCTCGGGGGTGGGAGATCGGGAGTGGGTCCTCGGGGAGGGGGCGGTCGGGAGTGGGTCCTCGGGGGTGGGGGGGGGGGTCGGGAGTGGGTCCCCGGGGGAGGGGGCGGGTCGGGAGTGGGTCCTCGGGGGTGGGGGGGGTCGGGAGTGGGTCCCCGGGGGAGGGGGCGGGTCGGGAGTGGGTCCCCGGGGGAGGGGGGGAGGGAGTGGGTCCCCGGGGGAGTGGGGGGGTCGGGAGTGGGTCCTCGGGGGAGGGGGGGGTCGGGAGTGGGTCCCCGGGGGAGGGGGCGGGTCGGGAGTGGGTCCCCGGGGGAGGGGGGGAGGGAGTGGGTCCTCGGGGGAGGGGGGGGTCGGGAGTGGGTCCCGGGGGGAGGGAGGTCGGGAGTGGGCCCCCGGGGGAGGGGGGGAGGGAGTGGGTCCCCGGGGGGGGGG
>JASTWF010002932.1:0-14101 GCA_030390025.1 Squalus acanthias | reverse complement strand
CCTCCCTCCCTCCGTCGCTCTCTCTCCCTCCCTCCCTCCGTCGCTCTCTCTCCCTCCCTCCCTCCGTCGCTCTCTCTCCCTCCCTCCCTCCGTCGCTCTCTCTCCCTCCCTCCCTCCGTCGCTCTCTCTCCCTCCCTCCCTCCGTCGCTCTCTCCCCCTCCCTCCCTCCCTCCCTCTCTCCTCCCTCCCTCCGTCGCTCTCTCTCCCTCCCTCCCTCCGTCGCTCTCTCTCCCTCCCTCCCTCCGTCGCTCTCTCTCCCTCCCTCCCTCCCGTCGCTCTCTCTCCCTCCCTCCCTCCCTCGCTCTCTCTCCCTCCCTCCCTCCCTCGCTCTCTCTCCCTCCCTCCCTCGCTCTCTCCCTCCCTCCCTCCCTCGCTCTCTCTCCCTCCCTCCCTCCGTCGCTCTCTCTCCCTCCCTCCCTCCGTCGCTCTCTCTCCCTCCCTCCCTGCGTCGCTCTCTCTCCCTCCCTCCCTCCCTCCGTCGCTCTCTCTCCCTCCCTCCCTCCCTCCGTCGCTCTCTCTCCCTCCCTCCCTCCGTCGCTCTCTCTCCCTCCCTCCCTCCGTCGCTCTCTCTCCCTCCCTCCCTCCGTCGCTCTCTCTCCCTCCCTCCCCTAGTCGCTCTCCCTCCCTCCCTCCCCTAGTCGCTCTCTCTCCCTCCCTCCCCTAGTCGCTCTCTCTCCCTCCCTCCCCTAGTCGCTCTCCCTCCCTCCCTCCCCTAGTCGCTCTCTCCCTCCCTCCCCTAGTCGCTCTCTCTCCCTCCCTCCCCTAGTCGCTCTCTCTCCCTCCCTCCCCTAGTCGCTCTCTCTCCCTCCCTCCCCTAGTCGCTCTCTCTCCCTCCCTCCCCTAGTCGCTCTCTCTCCCTCCCTCCCCTAGTCGCTCTCTCTCCCTCCCTCCCCTAGTCGCTCTCTCTCCCTCCCTCCCCTAGTCGCTCTCTCTCCCTCCCTCCCCTAGTCGCTCTCTCTCCCTCCCTCCCCTAGTCGCTCTCTCTCCCTCCCTCCCCTAGTCGCTCTCTCTCCCTCCCTCCCCTAGTCGCTCTCTCTCCCTCCCTCCCCTAGTCGCTCTCTCTCCCTCCCTCCCCTAGTCGCTCTCTCTCCCTCCCTCCCCTAGTCGCTCTCTCTCCCTCCCTCCCCTAGTCGCTCTCTCTCCCTCCCTCCCCTAGTCGCTCTCTCTCCCTCCCTCCCCTAGTCGCTCTCTCTCCCTCCCTCCTCTAGTCGCTCTCTCTCCCTCCCTCCCCTAGTCGCTCTCTCTCCCTCCCTCCCCTAGTCGCTCTCTCTCCCTCCCTCCCCTAGTCGCTCTCTCTCCCTCCCTCCCCTAGTCGCTCTCTCTCCCTCCCTCCCCTAGTCGCTCTCTCTCCCTCCCTCCCCTAGTCGCTCTCTCTCCCTCCCTCCCCTAGTCGCTCTCTCTCCCTCCCTCCCCTAGTCGCTCTCTCTCCCTCCCTCCCCTAGTCGCTCTCTCTCCCTCCCTCCCCTAGTCGCTCTCTCTCCCTCCCTCCCCTAGTCGCTCTCTCTCCGTCCCTCCCCTAGTCGCTCTCTCTCCCTCCCTCCCCTAGTCGCTCTCTCTCCCTCCCTCCCCTAGTCGCTCTCTCTCCCTCCCTCCCCTAGTCTCTCTCCCTCCCTCCCCTAGTCGCTCTCTCCCTCCCTCCCCTAGTCTCTCTCCCTCCCTCCCCTAGTCGCTCTCCCTCCCTCCCCTAGTCTCGCTCTCTCCCTCCCCTATTCTCGCTCTCTCCCTCCCCCAAATCTCTCGCTCTCTCCCTCCCCCAAATCTCTCTCGCTCTCTCCCTCCCCCAAATCTCTCTCGCTCTCTCCCTCCCCCAAATCTCTCTCGCTCTCTCCCTCCCCCAGTCTCTCTCGCTCTCTCTCTCCCCCAGTCTCTCTCTCCAGTCTCTCTCTCCCCCCGTCCAATTCCACCTCCCACCCCTTTCTCCCCTCAATCTTCACCCCACCAGCCACCAACAGATCCCCTGACCTCTGCATGGAGCCAACAAAAGCGTGGCCCAACTGGGTACTGCGCACGTGTGGCTCCGGTATCCCACGAGCGGGCACAGAATACTGAAAGGCAAAGGATCAGAGCGCGGGGGATTCACCTGCTGTCAGGTCAAAGTTCAAGGGAGAACGCCAAACCCCTCCTGGCGTTACACAGCAACCCATCAACCGTCGGAACACACTTCAAGAGCTGCAATTGCGATCAGCTCTGAAGTCGCAAGACTCACGAACGAGTCTGTCTGGATTCCCGGGGCCATTGTGTATTGGGCCCCTGCCCCGCCCCAGCTACTGTCCAGCTCTCTGCGCGGCATTTCAAATCAACTGCGTGCGAGCTCGGGGATCAGTGCGTGCCCGCGCACCTTAGAGGGAACAGTGCTGCTGAGTATTTCCAACAGTTTCTGTTTTTATACTCCAAAAATCAGATTATCTGGTCATTATCAGATTGCTGTTTTGTAGGATCTTGCTGTGCACAAATTAGCTGCAGCGTTTCCTACATTACAACATGACTACTCTTCATTGGCTGTAAAGTGCTATGAGACACCCTGAGATTGTGAAAGGCGCTATATAAATGCAAATCTTTCTTTCTTTCCATTATACCTCTATTTGCAAATAGCACCAGAAAACGTTCACATCAGACAGACAGAAAGCTGGAAGGCACTGTGAAAACAAACTATTGAAATAATTTCTCCTTTTGGTACAAACAACAAATAGTTCCTAGTGATTTGTAGCCAACAATTCAATTTGGAGCTTGTGTGATATTTATAAACATGATCTCAACCTCATGGCTGCATAACAGCTCTCTGAATATCTCGATTAATAGGAGAGAGGATTTCAAATGAGCCTCAGATTTATGAAGTGCAAAACTTAGAACTCACCAATCACTCCAAATACATACTGCACTATACTCTGTCCTTTTTAAACTTCTACCACTCATTACAAATCCTTACTGGAGACTCTTCACCTAGAAACTCATACCAACTTTCCCAATGGCTCTCCCATACCAATCCGCTGACCAGGAGAGTTGTATGGAATGCTTTGTCCCAGGCAATGGTGAAGGCAGTCATGCAAAGAAAAAATAGATAAATAGTTGAAGCAGAATAAGAAGATAACAGGGCTACGGGGAGAGAGCAGAGTAGTGGGATTAGTCTGGATTGCTCTACCGCAGGCACAATAGGCCAAGTGGCCTTCTTCTGTGCTGTAAACTTCAATGAATCTATGCAACACGGATCCAATTAAAAGGGAATGGGTGCCTTCAGCTTAGTCTTTCAAAGGAGATGCTTCACACCAATGCTTCAGTCTTGTGCAGAACTACACCATATGGAGTTAGATGTGACTGACCTGCTTTCTAACAAGACCCATGCACTATACATGTACAGACAGATTTCACAGAGTGAACAGGATCCACATACTTTCATTTTTAATACAACCAGCATTTCAAATTCTGTAAGTACATCAAATGTAATGTAGCTTCAAAGCTCTAAGCCACATTCAACTTAGATTTCAACATATTTATTACGTACAAGAGATGGCTCAGAGCACTTTACAGGGTGGTGGATAAGTAGTAAGGGGTTAGAGGGAGAAGGAAGAGGGGAAAAGGAAGGCAAGAAGACAGCCAGGAGAGGGAGAAAGCTTGGTCAAAGAGGAGAGTCACAAAGAGGCTTTTGAGTGCAGGGAAGGAGATGGAGATACTGCAGTAAGTAGTTCCAAAGGACAGGGCAAGTTAACCAACAATAGTGGACTGGGTTTGGAGGACTGGAAGTCCATTTAGGGACACTGGGCCATGGAGGGATTTGAAGGTGAGGACGAAAGTCGTAAAGTTGATTCAGTGTGACATGGGAAGCCAGTGGAACTCAACAAGGACAGGGGTGATGTAGAATTCTGGATGACTGAGACTTTATGGAAGGTGGAAGTACTGAGGCTGGGAACGAGAACCTTGACAAAGTCCAACTGTGAGGTGATAAAAGCGTGGATTAAGGTTTCAGCAGTGATGTTGGGGGGAGAGGGGGTGAAGAAAAGAGGCAAGGTCGCAGACAACATCGCAGGGGTGAAATAAAGGGGTCTTAGTGATAGATTAAATGTGGAGGAGCACGCTAAATTTAGAATTGAGCACTATACCAAGGATCCACAGCATTGTGTTTAGCCTGAGGTGGAAGCCAGGGAAACAGATATTGAGATCGCAGGTAGACAGGTGCCTGTGGGAGCCAAAGAGGAAGCCTTTAGTTTTGCCAATATTAAACTTTGACTCATCCAGGTCTTGATGGTGGATAGGCATTGGAAACATTGGCAACAGCTGTGGAGTTGACAAAGGCGGTAGGTTACACCAACATAAATGTGAAAGCCATGGGGAACCATTTAAATGGTAATGAGGAAGGGCCAAGGATGGAACATTGAGGTATATAAGAATAAACCATGTGGGTATGGCGGCAGAAACCATTTGAGACAATGTAATATCGAAGGTGCGACAGCTAGGGGTAAAACCAGAAAGAAGCAGTGCGACAGAGGTGTACTGTGTGGGACAGACGTCCAAGGAGAGTAAGGAGACATTAGTGGGCAGCACTTACCCAAGATATTGTTGCTGACTATGGATGGGTGGAAGCCCGGCTGGAAGGTTTAAACAGGGAACGGTGAGGGATGGAAATACAATGCTGAGATAATAGCGTGTTCAAGGTCTTCAAATATAAAGAGAAGGTTGGAAAAGTGGCAGCACTGACAGGAGTTAAAAGAACAGAAGGTCTGAGAGTAAGTTGATCAGAAACATTTAATATAG
Organism: Squalus acanthias; assembly: GCA_030390025.1. Taxonomy (NCBI): domain Eukaryota; kingdom Metazoa; phylum Chordata; class Chondrichthyes; order Squaliformes; family Squalidae; genus Squalus; species Squalus acanthias. The sequence goes on along the minus strand of JASTWF010002932.1, from coordinate 9,355 downwards.
AAATCAATTAATGGTCATTAATATATCTAATTATTTTTCCTCTTACGATTTTCTCCCCTCTTGGCCATGCAGTCCTTTGTTATATGTGAACCTAGACTGCCAGTGTTGACAGGTTATTCAACCATGGGAAACTTCATAGCAAGGCTTCATTCTGTTATAACCTGGTGATTTCTACATGTATTTTCCAGCATGGGTCACTGGATAGTGATCACAGGGAGGAACCCTGGTTGACCTTTTCTCCCGACCAAACCCTGATGCCTAATTGGTATCAGTTAGCTCAGCACAGACCTATGATCAAACCTGGACATTACTGGTCAATATGGCTCAGTACCACATCAGATGGTGTGTTTACCCCGAGACATTAGGAATAATATATCTATCGATGTAATACTATGTTTTGTGTCTATTGGTTGTTTTTGTGACTGAAGCAATCATATTCCACCAAAAAACCATTTGTGTTCCACGTCCCCCTCCAACCCCCCCATCCCAGCTGGCACTGAACAGGTAGATTACAATATTTTTAAGGGCTACATTTCAGTTGCATTTGTAAATTAATAAACTGCACAATTTATGTAATAAATATTTTGAAATACATATCCCCACCCTGAACGATACGAAGTTCTGGGCCAGCTCCCCACGCACACCACCGGGCCAGATACAACCAATTCCACTCTCACTACTCCCTCCCAACCCAACACAGTCCGAGCCTCAATATCCAGAGCTGCTCAAGTGTTGGCTAAGACGGAAGCCATTCAAATCCCCAGCTCCTCTCTCGTTTCTATCAGCCACCTAAAGAGGGAACCAGTCCGACTGCTGCAGGGAGATATATAAACTTATCTACTCCTCATCTACCTCCGGCCCCAGCTCAGAGCCTCACCTGGTAAATATGGGATCATTCGTTACTGAGATGGGATTTGACTGTTTACAAAGCAATTAGCGTAGGAGACGTGTTGAAAGAGTGTGACAATATAGAGAGGAGCGTGCGAGAGGTATACAGAGAAAGTAGAATAGGGGAGGAAGCACATGGAAAGTAAGGAGAAGTGAGTTGTAGGCAATAGAGATGGCAATAAAAGTGCATGACAGCTACAAGGACAGAGAGAGAGAGAAACAAGAAGACAGAAAGAATCCAAAAGAATTACAAGAAAGGTCATTTAAAAAAATGGCTGTGAGCAAAACCATAGGAAAGCAACTGGTTGAATGTTACATTGCTCAGGACACCTGTGTCCCATAATTTAGCACTATTCTTAATGGTGATATGAGAATACATACAGCTGTAGTTCAGGAGCAGGGAGGGCCAAGTTTGAACTCTACTGCACTATTAATGCTGCCGAACTTAGGACACAATGCGAACACAAAAGAGAGCAGGTGCATCTCGACAGCTGGGCATTCAGACACACTCGCCCAGGAGGTGTTGTGAATCTTTAACTGCTCTGTGTGAGCTGGAGAATACGGATGTACACTTCCTGTCTGCTCTGTCAGCTGAAGTGAAGCGTATGTCTGTTAGAATTTAGCAGAAGAACAAATGCCTCACCGTCCTGAAAAACCCGCTCCACATTCAGGCCGTAGGTGGCGCACGTTTCGTAGTAAGTGCATCGCTTCAGGTCGTTGGAGAGTTTCCGCGCCCTGGAGTCATCGATCACACGTGGATTCGCTGCACTGATGGCGTCTGCGGAGGGAGAGTAACAACAGCAGATTACCACATGCTGGGCACTTACTGCAGCAATCATAACCCTAATCGCTGCGGAAAACCACCGGGATCCTCAACACACCTCTCTGTCAGAGTGAGGGACTGCAACACACACACATCTCCCACATGACAAACATTTCACCAGCAGGGCTCCCATTGGCCTCAGTTGGTTATGGGTCACACAGGCCGGGAACATCTGTGTTGAGTTAACTGGTTTCAGCTGGAGTGGCTGTAGCGGACTTACAATTGGCCTTGACTAAAGAAAACAAAATTAGATTTCAGACGGCCACAGACAGACTGGTGAAACGGGCAGACACATGGCAGATGAAATTTAATGTAGAGAAGTGTGAAGTGATCTACTTTTGAAGGAAGAATGAGGAGAGGCAATATAAACTAAATGGTACAATTTTAAAGGGACAGAAACACCTGGGGATTTACATACAGAAAATTCTGAAGGTGGCAGGACAAGTTGATAAGACTATTAATAAAGCATACAGAGCCTTGGCTTTATAAATAGAGACATCAAGTACAAAAGCAAGGAAGTTATGCTAAACCTTTATAAATCAGTGGTTAGGCCCCAAGCTGAGTATGGTGTCCAATTCTGGGTACCACACTTTCTGAAGGTTGTCCAGGCTTTAGAAAGGGTGCAGAAGAGATTTACTTGAATGGTACCAAGGATGTGGGACTTCAGATACATGATGCGGAGATGCCGGTGTTGGACTGGGGTGGACAAAAGTGAGAAGTCGCACAACACCAGGTTATAGTCCAACAGTTTTATTTGAAATCACAGTTTTATTTGAAATCACTTGTGATTTCAAATAAAACTGTTGGACTATAACCTGGTGTTGTGCGACTTCTCACTTTTGTTCAGATACATGGAGAGACTAGAGAAGCTGGGATTAAGGGGATACTTAATACAGGTGTTCAAAATTATGAGGGGTTTTGATAGAGTAGAAAGGGAGAAACTGTTTCCACTGCCAGGAGGGTCAGTAACCAGAGGACACAGATGCAGCAGGCACATGGGAACACCATCACCTGCAAGTTCTGGAACTCCCTCCCGAACAGCACTATGGAGTACCTTCACCACACGGACTGCAGCGGTTCAAGAAGGCAACTTCTCAAGGGCAACTAGGGATGGGCTTGCCAGCCTTGCCAGCGACGCCCACATCCCAGGAACGAATTAAAAAAAGATAATTGGCAAAAGAACCAGGGTGGGAGATGAGGAGAATTTGTTTTATGCAACGAGTTGTTGTGATCTGGAATACCTGAAAGGTTAAATACTTGTAAAGTAAACATTGGCAGGGCCATGGGAAAAGAGCTGGGGAGTGGGACTAACTGGAGAGCTCTTTGAAAGAGCTGGAACAGACACGATAGGCCGAATGGCCTCCTTCTGTGCTGTAAGATTCTATGATAGCCAATCCTTAAGTAACAGAACCCTGAGAGGGCTGTCATTTAATAAATAAAATTGAGAGGTCGCACAACACCAGGTTATAGTCCAACAGTTTTATTTGAAATCACAAGCTTTCGGAGCTATCGATCGCCCCTTCCTCAGGTGAAGTAAAGAAATACAGACTCGACAAAGCATATATAGATAGAGAACAATGCATGTGTACCTTACAATTGCAGACAACTAAATTAAATCATCCTGACTATCTGCCGAGGTGTGATAAAGTTAATCAGGTCAGCCAGGAAGGTACCACATCAAAGACATAGCAAGATACAACTGAGACAATGAGGTGGAGTCGCAGGGGGTCTAACGTGTCAAAAGCTGCCGTCTGTATGTAAAACGATAAGCTGTAAAATTTTTACTTTTTTACTGGGAAAATTTTTACTTTTTTACTGGGAATCACATCTGTGAACAAGCCAACGACGACTCGAGTCCGGATCACGTCATGTATCGTGACATAAACCCAAGATCCCGGTTGAGACCGTCTTCATGAGTGCGGAACTTGGCTATCAGTTTCTGCTCGTTGATTTTGCGTTGTCGTGTGTTCCTAAGGTTGCCTTGGAGAACGCTTACCCGCAGATCCGAGGCTGAATGTCCTTGACTGCTGAAGTGTTCCCCGACTGGGTTAATAAATAACCATAGTCAACCAGCAGAGGGCAGTGGCAACCATAAAACACACAGGAAAGCAGAATGGTGCAATTCTGACAACAACAAAGTAATGAACGGCACTTACCTTGCCTAACTTAAATAAATGGAAAGGGGAATGTATCTACAGCTAGTCTTGTAGGCTTGAAAAACACAGCAAAAAGTTCTGGGTAAAGATTTCCTGTGGTCACTCGTTGCTACAAATAACGCACAGAGGAAATCCGTGAATTGGAACGTAAACAAATGTCACGTTGGTGGGCCACCCATCAAAGTGCAGATATTTCCCACATAGCAACCCCAATATTCACAGGGAGATCAAAGCACTGGATCCTCACAGGAAAGAGCAAGCTGAAGTGAGCCTGGCTGTGCGAGCTGCTGGTTACTGACCCTCCTGCCAGTGGAAACCGTTTCTCCTTATTTATTCTGTCAAAACCTTTCATGATTTTGAACACCTCTATTAAATCTCCCCTTAACCTTCTCTGCTCTAAGAAGAGCTGCTCCGAGTGGCAATTTTCACAGCAACATTGCAACAATTTGGGAATAGATCATCCCCCATGGTGATTGGGTCATTTCCCACGGTGTACAGTGATTGGCTCAGTGCCCACGGCGTACTGTGATTGGCTCATTGCCCACGTCGTAGTGTGATTGGCTCATTGCCCACGGCGTAGAGTGATTGGCTCATTGCCCACGGCGTACAGTGATTGGCTCATTGCCCATGGCGTACAGTGATTGGCTCATTGCCCATGGCGTACAGTGATTGGCTCATTGCCCATGGTGTACTGTGATTGTGTCATTGCCCATGGCATACAGTGATCTGGTCAACTAGCTACGGTGTAGAGTAATCTAAGAAAAGAATAGGGGAGAAAACTATCTTAAAATAAGTCGTCTCTGCTTTAAGATGCTATAAAAACATAAGGAAAACAGTACCTGAATCAGCCAGGCTGTTGATTGTTACCTTTAAAGCACATTGAAAAAATTATACATTATGATTATACTTTTGATTTTAAAGTTCCTCCACGCATTTTCCCACTTTCATAATCTTTTATTTAAAAGAGCTCCCCCCCATCCCATCACCTGATCTATAATCTTTTGTTTTGTAATTGAAAAGTGCCAATGAATGAAGGAGATGCTAAAGTTTGCTCATGCCAATATTCAAGTGTTTTCTTCCTTACTGATTAAGTCTGTGTGCTTTCCTCCTCTCTAATTGGCTATTTTGTTACAATTTTTGTTATTCACCAACTATGCTGCACAAAACATTTCTCTCACAAAAATACTGCTAAAGAAGGAGAGGATACAGGATATATGGAGGGGTTTAAGAGAGGCAATCCCAGACTGAAGGCATTGCCACTAATGATAGGGCGAAGGGGGTGGGGATGCATGAGGCCGGAGTCAGAGGAATGGAAAGCTCGGGGAGGTTTGTTGGGCTGAATGGGGGGCGTCGAGGCCCAGGAGGTGATTTAAACACAAGGATGAGTACAGCAAGTTGTCAATGTCTCATGGGCGCTTCTGTTACAAGGTGTTTTGTAAATTCTAATGTTCTACTTTATCTCTGTAAACCCATAAAACTATTAAGCATCACCAACAGCCTTGATTTGGTATGTCTCAAATTACTTTGGAGGAGATAGTACAAAATAAATTAAGAGATATGGCAATGAAATGGAAGTGGGGATGTGAAAAGAAAACTCGAACTTATTTTTGCCTGTGGCACTACCAACTCTAGGGGAGCACAACTGACCGAATCTGGGTTGGCCATATTGGTTATTCAGCACAAACGTCCAATATTTCACTTTCTGTCCATGAATCCATGCTCAGTGCCAGAGGTCAATTATGAACAACCTAGCAACATGGCCTCATTACCTTGTGTTCCAACCAGTACCATTGGGATCTCTGTGGTGCTCCGATAGTTAGCCATCCTGGTGTAGTAATAGTAGACCGCGTTGAAGCTGTTCTCATCCTCCAGACTGAAGACAAATATAACAGCGTCCACCCACATTGCGAACTGCAAGGAGGTCAGATCAATCAGTGAGAAACCAGCTGAAACAGATCAACACAAACAATAACTCCTATTCAATTCCTTTCACCATTTACCTGCTAAATGCCCACATGAAAGGCTTGAAATAAACCCACCCATCTCAGGGTTGTATTCGTTAAGATGAAAGCAATATAAAACAACAAGGTTTCCCTCAAACAGCAAACACCAAGCATTAACAGGTGTGCTTTCCTTATCTCGCTCTGTAAAAGAATGGCTTTTAACTCATTAACATCCTGCTGACATCTGCAAACACGCAGTTTTTCAACTAACCATAACTCAGTGTAACGTGCAAAGTAGGATATAAATCTCAGGTGACACACTGGGTACTCTCGATCTCTGACCTTTCTCTTTAATTACACCTCGTATACCATTTTAATACATGTGTAGCAGAAGAAAGTTGGGCTCAGTTTATTTCTCACTACTTGGCTAGAACAAGTAATATCCTGCAACAAATCCCATGAACTTCAACACGTATTCAGTGATTTGATACTCGGTTCCAGAATTTTACAATTAAAAAAATCCCAGAGGCAGTGAAATTGCCAGGTTCAGAGCTTATCTGAGTGACCATAAGACACTTGCTTCAATTATGGTACCAGTCAGGCATGAGCCTTCAGGTCCCACGTGATTAACAACCTTTATTATCCTTTCACCTAAATCACCCCACTTTTATTCAGCCTGCTGCGAAATGAATATTTAAATAATCAACAAACAGCTGTTCCAGCATTTGAGTCAGTAGCCCTGGTACCAAGCTCAGTATCTGTATATTACATAATCTGGTGAGATGTAGGTGACCTAAACTATGCCTGACCTCGTCTCGAGGGCTTGCTCTTATTCACTATCAGCCAGAGAAGTGCTCCTGTCACAGGGACTCACCTCACACTTATTTCTTTATCTTTAGCAGCTGGAGTGGACTGTGAGCGGCCTCACTCGAGCTTCTAGTACAGCTCACTCAGCTCAACCTTCACAGTGTCAGTGTCGGCCTGTCGAAGCTGGATTTCAAACTGGCTCAAAGTAGCTACTGTTTAGTTTAAAGCCGCTACTACTCCTTTATTCGAGCCTTTTACAGATTTAAACTTAAATCTCTTAAATTTTTATCAAAAGAAGCCTTCAAATTTCTCCATTTTGGATTTCAAACAGTGTTGTTCACATTGGTTCCACGATGACGCCACTTCTAAAGCAGCCCACACACGGAGAGAACAATTGTGGTTTGAGGTTAAATATCTCAGGACTTCGAGAAAAATAAATAATCTTTCCCTATGAAGTAGACAGTAGATATTTTAAATCACATCTATGTCGACCAGGCGAAATAATAAACTTGCTTCTGAGCAACTGGGCTTGAACAGCCCTCACTATTCACACACTAGTGGAAAATAAGAACTTGTAACTTCAAACTGCAGTATGAATCATCCAAACCTCTTACGTACAGCAACTCCCCTTCATTTCTCAGCCTATTTCTAGTGATTAAAATAGGGCTGAGGAAACACACTTTTGCTTGTGCTTTCTAGAAAGTTGGTACCAATTTAATCCCCAGCGTGGGCATCAATCCAGTTAAAAATTGGTAATGTACCTGCAGAGTATACTGTTCCTCTGAAATCAGTATTCCCTTCACTTCTTCTTGAATTCTCCAAACAAAACAAGGTCCTGAGCACACTTTCACGCTAGGTCAGCCCCAGAGTAACAAGTGTACAGACACCAGGTGAATGAAGTCCAGAAAATCCCATCACCAATGCGAGGCAGAGCCTCCCCCGTGGCCTGCAGACTAGTACTGGGAATGAGGTTGACGTGTACACAGCTGGGGTAAGAAAGCCTCACACACCAAGTTCCTCCTGAGCTTCAGCTGAAAGCCATGCAGCATTAAATCGCAAGTGTCAACCTCAAGCTTGATGGAGATCCAGCATGTTGCACCAATGACTCGTACTGGTCCATCATTCCCCTGGCCATTGTGAGGAGTTACTGAACACACATCTGGCCCTTCCCTATGGATAGCATGGGAAACTTGGAGAGTGAGAGAGATAGCAAGAGAGAGAGCAAGATAAATTACCCAACTACTTTTGTATGACTTTCAGCAGATTGGCAATGCTATAAAGCTGGGGGAAGACTCCAAGTTTATCCTATTAGTTACTAATAAATCCAATAAGGAATTCAGGAGAAGCTTCTTTACTCAGAGAGTGGTGAGAATGTGGAACTTGCCATCACAGGGAGTGGTTGAGGTCAACAGCACAGACGCATTTAAGGGGAAGCTAGGTAAGTACATGAGGAAGAAAGGAATAGAAGGATATGATGGGGTGAGATGAAGTAGGGTGGGAGGAGGCTCGTGTGGAGCATAAACACTGGCATAGACCAGTTGGGCTGAATGGCCTGTTTCTGTGCTGTACATTCTATGTAGTCTTCATGGATAGGAAACTAAAATTAAAAGTTACGTCAAATAAATCTACAGTTATCATTTATAAAATGCCTTTTTGTGTAAATAGCAAGTGATGAGGTCATATGGGAACTGGCTGGGGAGGGAGCTGGAGTAACATCCAGTAGAGTACCAATCATCAACATAGGGTACTGCTGGGGGAAATTACTGAGTTTGACAATACGAGGGAGCTAGATTAACATTAATTGGAGATACTGTCATTAACATAGGGCCCCAGCTGGAAGGAGTCAGCCAGTTTAAACAGTGGTTTGGATGTGGATGTGCACTGTATTGTGCAGTGGATCTGGGCAAGCTCCTGGTACATGGGAATTGTCACACTATTAACTGGGTCTCAACTAATGAGATATAATTATTACAGAAGTGACCCTCACTTCCATACTAGGATTTTAGTTTTCTATTTGTGATTGTAAAGGTGTGAAATTCCTAATAATGGGATGTAGCACAGTGTGATACAGCTTGAGTTGTGCACACCAGACTAATTAACTCATCTGGCACTCGCTGATTAAACAAGCTACAGCCAAAAACAGAGGGTGGAAAGGATTGGAAGGATAATCTGTTACTGTTTAATTTTGTTTGATTTTCAGAAGGCAAAGAGACATTGGCAAGACTAGCCCTTGAAAATACAGAATCAGGTAAGATCAAAAATCTGGGTGCCATTTGTAAATGCTCATTACATGAGGAATTTTATTTTGTAAATTGACTCCAGAATAAATCCAGCAATTCTAACTTGTTCACCTTCACGTTATCAGATTGCATAGATATCAGATCCTGAGGATGATTGCGGTGAATCCAAGACACTTGAGATTTACTCTGTGTCTCCACTCCCCTGCCCAGCCCCACCCGCTCCCCCCATTTCTTGCTATTCCCTGTCTGATGGCACCAACTCTTCCTGGGCACAGGTCCACGAGAGCTGGGAGTGCCACAGTACCTCTGCTAACCGGCCATCCTGAAAATTCAAAAGGAGACAGGTATGGGTGAACTTATCTGACTGCTCCCTCTTCTCAGCCAAAGTCCAAAGAGGGCTAGACAGGGGGAGAGGGGGCGAGAGAGGGGGGGGGAGGGGGCGAGAGAGGGGGGGGAGGGGGCGAGAGAGGGGGGGGGAGGGGGCGAGAGAGGGGGGGG
>JASTWF010002931.1:0-14131 GCA_030390025.1 Squalus acanthias | reverse complement strand
GGACTGTGGAGGGGAGAGGGACTGTGGAGGGGCGAGGGACTGTGGAGGGGAGAGGGACTGTAGACTGTGGAGGGGAGAGGGACTGTAGACTGTGGAGGGGAGAGGGACTGTAGACTGTGGAGGGGAGAGGGACTGCAGACTGCGGAGGGGAGAGGGTCTGTAGACTGTGGAGGGGAGAGGGACTGTAGATTGTGGAGGGGAGAGGGACTGTAGACTGTGGAGGGAAGAGGGACTAGACTGTGGAGGGGAGAGGGACTAGACTGTGGAGGGGAGAGGGACTAGACTGTGGAGGGGAGAGGGACTGTAGACTGTGGAGGGGAGAGGGACTGTAGACCGTGGAGGGGAGAGGGACTGTAGACCGTGGAGGGGATAGGGACTGTAGACTGTGGAGGGGAGAGGGACTGTAGACTGTAGAGGGGAGAGGGACTGTAGACTGTAGAGGGGAGAGGGACTGTGGAGGGGAGAGGGACTGTGGAGGGGAGAGGGACTGTGGAGGGGAGAGGGACTGTGGAGGGGAGAGGGACTGTGGAGGGGAGAGGGACTGTGGAGGGGAGAGGGACTGTGGAGGGGAGAGGGACTGTAGACTGTGGAGGGGAGAGGGACTGTAGACTGTGGAGGGGAGAGGGACTGTAGACTGTGGAGGGGAGAGGGACTGTGGATTGTGGAGGGGAGAGTGACTGTAGATTGTGGAGGGGAGAGGGACTGTGGACTGTGGAGGGGAGAGGGACTGTAGACTGTGGAGGGGAGAGGGACTGCGGACTGTGGAGGGGAGAGGGACTGTGGACTGTGGAGGGGAGAGGGACTGTAGACTGTGGAGGGGAGAGGGTCTGTGGATTGTGGAGGGGAGAGGGACTGTAGACTGTGGAGGGGAGAGGGACTGTGGACTGTGGAGGGGAGAGGGACTGTAGATTGTGGAGGGGAGAGGGACTGTAGATTGTGGAGGGGAGAGGGACTGTGGACTGTGGAGGGGAGAGGGGCTGTAGACTGTGGAGGGGAGAGGGACTGTGGACTGTGGAGGGGAGAGGGACTGTGGACTGTGGAGGGGAGAGGGACTGTAGACTGTGGAGGGGAGAGGGACTGTAGACTGTGGAGGGGAGAGGGACTGTAGACTGCGGAGGGGAGAGGGACTGTAGACTGCGGAGGGGAGAGGGACTGTAGATTGTGGAGGGGAGAGGGACTGTAGACTGTGGAGGGGAGAGGGACTGTGGATTGTGGAGGGGAGAGGGACTGTGGACTGTGGAGGGGAGAGGGACTGTAGACTGTGGAGGGGAGAGGGACTGTAGACTGTGGAGGGGAGAGGGACTGTAGACTGTGGAGGGGAGAGGGACTGTAGACTGTGGAGGGGAGAGGGACTGTAGACTGTGGAGGGGAGAGGGACTGTAGACTGTGGAGGGGAGAGGGGAGAGGGACTGTAGACTGTGGAGGGGCGAGGGACTGTTGAGGGGAGAGGGACTGTAGACTGTGGAGGGGAGAGGGACTGCAGACTGTGGAGGTGAGAGGGGAGAGGGGAGAGGGGAGAGGGACTGTAGACTGTGGAGGGGCGAGGGACTGTAGACTGTGGAGGGGAGAGGGACTGTAGACTGTGGAGGGGAGAGGGACTGTAGACTGTGGAGGGGAGAGGGACTGTGGACTGTGGAGGGGAGAGGGACTGTGGACTGTGGAGGGGAGAGGGACTGTGGAGGGGAGAGGGACTGTAGACTGTGGAGGGGAGAGGGACTGTGGACTGTGGAGGGGAGAGCGGCTGTGGACTGTGGAGGGGAGAGGGACTGTGGACTGTGGAGGGGAGAGGGACTGTGGACTGTGGAGGGGAGAGGGACTGTAGACTGTGGAGGGGAGAGGGACTGCAGACTGCGGAGGGGAGAGGGACTGCAGACTGCGGAGGGGAGAGGGTCTGTAGACTGTGGAGGGGAGAGGGACTGTGGACTGTGGAGGGGAGAGGGACTGTAGATTGTGGAGGGGAGAGGGACTGTAGACTGTGGAGGGGAGAGTGACTGTAGACTGTGGAGGGGAGAGGGACTGTAGACTGTGGAGGGGAGAGGGACTGTGGACTGTGGAGGGGAGAGGGGCTGTAGACTGTGGAGGGGAGAGGGACTGTAGACTGTGGAGGGGAGAGGGACTGTGGAGGGGAGAGGGACTGTGGAGGGGAGAGGGACTAGACTGTGGAGGGGAGAGGGACTAGACTGTGGAGGGGAGAGGGACTGTAGACTGTGGAGGGGAGAGGGACTGCAGACTGTGGAGGGGAGAGGGACTGTAGACTGTGGAGGGGAGAGGGACTGTGGAGGGGAGAGGGACTGTGGAGGGGAGAGGGACTGTAGACTGTGGAGGGAAGAGGGACTGGACTGTGGAGGGGAGAGGTTATAGACTGTGGAGGGGAGAGGGACTAGACTGTGGAGGGGAGAGGGACTGTAGACTGTGGAGGGGAGAGGGACTGTAGACTGTGGAGGGGAGAGGGACTGTAGACTGTGGAGGGGAGAGGGACTGTAGACTGTGGAGGGGAGAGGGACTGTGGAGGGGAGAGGGACTGTGGAGGGGAGAGGGACTGTGGAGGGGAGAGGGACTGTGGAGGGGAGAGGGACTGTAGACTGTGGAGGGGAGAGGGACTGTAGACTGTGGAGGGGAGAGGGACTGTAGACTGTGGAGGGGAGAGGGACTGTAGACTGTGGAGGGGAGAGGGACTGTGGATTGTGGAGGGGAGAGGGACTGTAGATTGTGGAGGGGAGAGGGACTGTGGACTGTGGAGGGGAGAGGGACTGTAGACTGTGGAGGGGAGAGGGACTGTGGACTGTGGAGGGGAGAGGGACTGTGGACTGTGGAGGGGAGAGGGACTGTGGACTGTGGAGGGGAGAGGGACTGTAGACTGTGGAGGGGAGAGGGACTGTAGACTGTGGAGGGGAGAGGGACTGTAGACTGTGGAGGGGAGAGGGACTGTAGACTGTGGAGGGGAGAGGGACTGTGGACTGTGGAGGGGAGAGGGACTGTGGACTGTGGAGGGGAGAGGGACTGTAGACTGTGGAGGGGAGAGGGACTGCGGACTGTGGAGGGGAGAGGGACTGAGACTGTGGAGGGGAGAGGGACTGTAGACTGTGGAGGGGAGAGGGACTGTGGACTGTGGAGGGGAGAGGGACTGTGGACTGTGGAGGGGAGAGGGACTGCAGACTGTGGAGGGGAGAGGGACTGCAGACTGTGGAGGGGAGAGGGACTGCAGACTGCGGAGGGGAGAGGGACTGTAGACTGCGGAGGGGAGAGGGACTGTAGATTGCGGAGGGGAGAGGGACTGTAGATTGTGGAGGGGAGAGGGACTGTGGAGGGGAGAGGGACTGTGGAGGGGAGAGGGACTGTGGAGGGGCGAGGGACTGTGGAGGGGAGAGGGACTGTAGACTGTGGAGGGGAGAGGGACTGTAGACTGTGGAGGGGAGAGGGACTGCAGACTGCGGAGGGGAGAGGGTCTGTAGACTGTGGAGGGGAGAGGGACTGTAGATTGTGGAGGGGAGAGGGACTGTAGACTGTGGAGGGAAGAGGGACTAGACTGTGGAGGGGAGAGGGACTAGACTGTGGAGGGGAGAGGGACTGTAGACTGTGGAGGGGAGAGGGACTGTAGACTCTGGAGGGGAGAGGGACTGTAGACTGTGGAGGGGAGAGGGACTGTGGAGGGGAGAGGGACTGTGGAGGGGAGAGGGACTGTGGAGGGGAGAGGGACTGTGGAGGGGAGAGGGACTGTGGAGGGGAGAGGGACTGTAGACTGTGGAGGGGAGAGGGACTGTAGACTGTGGAGGGGAGAGGGGCTGTAGACTGTGGAGGGGAGAGGGACTGTGGACTGTGGAGGGGAGAGGGACTGTGGACTGTGGAGGGGAGAGGGACTGTGGACTGTGGAGGGGAGAGGGACTGTAGACTGTGGAGGGGAGAGGGACTGTAGACTGTGGAGGGGAGAGGGACTGTAGACTGTGGAGGGGAGAGGGACTGTAGACTGTGGAGGGGAGAGGGACTATAGACTGTGGAGGGGAGAGGGACTGTAGACTGTGGAGTGGAGAGGGGAGAGGGACTGTAGACTGTGGAGGGGCGAGGGACTGTTGAGGGGAGAGGGACTGTAGACTGTGGAGGGGAGAGGGACTGTAGACTGTGGAGGTGAGAGGGGAGAGGGGAGAGGGGAGAGGGACTGTAGACTGTGGAGGGGCGAGGGACTGTAGACTGTGGAGGGGAGAGGGACTGTAGACTGTGGAGGGGCGAGGGACTGTGGACTGTGGAGGGGAGAGGGACTGCGGACTGTGGAGGGGAGAGGGACTGTGGACTGTGGAGGGGAGAGGTGCTGTGGACTGTGGAGGGGAGAGGGACTGTGGACTGTGGAGGGGAGAGGGACTGTAGACTGTGGAGGGGAGAGGGACTGTGGACTGTGGAGGGGAGAGGGGCTGTGGACTGTGGAGGGGAGAGGGACTGTGGACTGTGGAGGGGAGAGGGACTGTGGACTGTGGAGGGGAGAGGGACTGTAGACTGTGGAGGGGAGAGGGACTGTAGACTGTGGAGGGGAGAGGGACTGTAGACTGTGGAGGGGCGAGGGACTGTCGACTGTGGAGGGGAGAGGGACTGTAGACTGTGGAGGGGAGAGGGGCTGTAGACTGTGGAGGGGAGAGGGACTGTGGACTGTGGAGGGGAGAGGGACTGTAGATTGTGGAGGGGAGAGGGACTGTAGACTGTGGAGGGGAGAGGGACTGTGGACTGTGGAGGGGAGAGGGACTGTAGACTGTGGAGGGGAGAGGGACTGTGGACTGTGGAGGGGAGAGGGACTGTGGACTGTGGAGGGGAGAGGGACTGTGGACTGTGGAGGGGAGAGGGACTGTGGACTGTGGAGGGGAGAGGGACTGTGGACTGTGGAGGGGAGAGGGACTGTGGACTGTGGAGGGGATAGGGACTGTGGACTGTGGAGGGGAGAGGGACTGTGGACTGTGGTGGGGAGATGGACTGTGGACTGTGGAGTGGAGAGGGACTGTGGATTGTGGAGGGGAGAGGGACTGTAGACTGTGGAGGGGAGAGGGACTGTGGACTGTGGAGGGGAGAGGGACTGTAGACTGCGGAGGGGAGAGGGTCTGTGGAGGGGAGAGGGACTGTAGATTGTGGAGGGGAGAGGGACTCTAGACTGTGGAGGGGAGAGGGACTGTAGACTGTGGAGGGGAGAGGGACTGTAGACTGTGGAGGGGAGAGGGACTGTGGACTGCGGAGGGGAGAGGGACTGTAGACTGCGGAGGGGAGAGGGACTGTAGACTGCGGAGGGGAGAGGGACTGTGGAGGGGAGAGGGACTGTAGATTGTGGAGGGGAGAGGGACTGTGGACTGTGGAGGGGAGAGGGACTGTGGACTGTGGAGGGGAGAGGGACTGTAGACTGTGGAGGGGAGAGGGACTGTGGGGGGGGAGAGGGACTGTGGAGGGGAGAGGGACTGTGGACTGTGGAGGGGAGAGGGACTGTAGACTGTGGAGGGGAGAGGGACTGTAGACTGTGGAGGGGAGAGGGACTGTAGACTGTGGAGGGGAGAGGGGAGAGGGACTGTAGACTGTGGAGGGGAGAGGGACTGTGGAGGGGAGAGGGACTGTAGACTGCGGAGGGGAGAGGGACTGTAGACTGTGGAGGGGAGAGGGACTGTGGAGGGGAGAGGGACTGTAGACTGTGGAGGGGAGAGGGACTGTAGACTGTGGAGGGGAGAGGGACTGTGGAGGGGAGAGGGACTGTAGACTGCGGAGGGGAGAGGGACTGTAGACTGTGGAGGGGAGAGGGACTGTGGGGGGGGAGAGGGACTGTGGAGGGGAGAGGGACTGTAGACTGTGGAGGGGAGAGGGACTGTAGACTGCGGAGGGGAGAGGGACTGTCGACTGCGGAGGGGAGAGGGACTGTCGACTGCGGAGGGGAGAGGGACTGTAGACTGTGGAGGGGAGAGGGACTGTAGACTGTGGAGGGGAGAGGGACTGTAGACTGTGGAGGGGAGAGGGGAGAGGGACTGTAGACTGTGGAGGGGAGAGGGACTGTAGACTGCGGAGGGGAGAGGGACTGTAGACTGCGGAGGGGAGAGGGACTGTGGAGGGGAGAGGGACTGTAGATTGTGGAGGGGAGAGGGACTGTAGACTGTGGAGGGGAGAGGGACTGTGGACTGTGGAGGGGAGAGGGACTGTAGACTGTGGAGGGGAGAGGGACTGTGGACTGTGGAGGGGAGAGGGTCTGTAGACTGTGGAGGGGAGAGGGTCTGTAGACTGTGGAGGGGAGAGGGACTGTGGAGGGGAGAGGGGAGAGGGACTGTAGACTGTGGAGGGGAGAGGGACTGTGGACTGTGGAGGGGAGAGGGACTGTGGACTGTGGAGGGGAGAGGGACTGTGGACTGTGGAGGGGAGAGGGACTGTGGACTGTGGAGGGGAGAGGGACTGTAGACTGTGGAGGGGAGAGGGACTGTGGGGGGGGAGAGGGACTGTGGAGGGGAGAGGGACTGTGGACTGTGGAGGGGAGAGGGATTGTAGACTGCGGAGGGGAGAGGGACTGTAGACTGCGGAGGGGAGAGGGACTGTAGACTGTGGAGGGGAGAGGGACTGTGGAGGGGAGAGGGACTGTGGGGGGGAGAGGGACTGTGGAGGGGAGAGGGACTGTGGACTGTGGAGGGGAGAGGGACTGTAGACTGTGGAGGGGAGAGGGACTGTAGACTGTGGAGGGGAGAGGGACTGTGGATTGTGGAGGGGAGAGGGACTGTAGATTGTGGAGGGGAGAGGGACTGTAGACTGTGGAGGGGAGAGGGACTGTAGACTGTGGAGGGGAGAGGCACTGTAGACTGTGGAGGGGAGAGGGACTGTAGACTGTGGAGGGGAGAGGGACTGTAGACTGTGGAGGGGAGAGGGACTGTGGAGGGGAGAGGGACTGTAGACTGTGGAGGGGAGAGGGACTGTAGACTGTGGAGGGGAGAGGGGCTGTAGACTGTGGAGGGGAGAGGGACTGTGGAGGGGAGAGGGACTGTGGAGGGGAGAGGGACTGTAGACTGTGGAGGGGAGAGGGACTGTAGACTGTGGAGGGGAGAGGGACTGTGGAGGGGAGAGGGACTGTGGAGGGGAGAGGGACTGTGGACTGTGGAGGGGAGAGGGACTGTAGACTGTGGAGGGGAGAGGGACTGTAGATTGTGGAGGGGAGAGGGACTGCAGACTGTGGAGGGGAGAGGGACTGTGGAGGGGAGAGGGACTGTGGAGGGGAGAGGGTCTGTGGAGGGGAGAGGGTCTGTAGACTGTGGAGGGGAGAGGGACTGTGGAGGGGAGAGGGTCTGTAGACTGTGGAGGGGAGAGGGACTGTAGACTGTGGAGGGGAGAGGGACTGCAGACTGTGGAGGGGAGAGGGACTGTGGAGGGGAGAGGGACTGTGGAGGGGAGAGGGTCTGTGGAGGGGAGAGGGTCTGTAGACTGTGGAGGGGAGAGGGACTGCAGACTGTGGAGGGGAGAGGGACTGTGGAGGGGAGAGGGACTGTGGAGGGGAGAGGGTCTGTGGAGGGGAGAGGGTCTGTAGACTGTGGAGGGGAGAGGGACTGTGGAGGGGAGAGGGTCTGTAGACTGTGGAGGGGAGAGGGACTGTAGACTGTGGAGGGGAGAGGGACTGTGGAGGGGAGAGGGACTGTGGAGGAGAGAGGGACTGTAGACTGTGGAGGGGAGGAGTCCCACAGCTATGAGGACCTAGAGTAGAATGCGTTAAGAGTATCTGGAGGAAATATTTATGTTTTAAAGAGGTGTCTCTATCTTTGCGGAGGCAGAGAAGGTTTTGAGAACAAGTTTGTCTGCTCCGGGAGTCTTGCGAAAGGGTGGGTTTTTGGCGATGTGGTATTGCAAACACAAGGACAAACCAGTTTCGTTAAAGGCATGGGGAGACACTGGGACCGCGCTCAGTCCCCTCCTGAAACAGGGGTAGGGAGGTGTGAGGAAAGAGGACACCTGGTCAGAGACAACAGGGGCCTCAGCAGGACACTGGACTCTCTTTCCTTTCCCTCGCGTTTCCCTCCCCCCTTTCGCAGAGCTCTGTTGCTCTCACTGTCGATAGTGAGGTGGAATTATCTGTCAGTCAGATCGCAGACTCACATTTCTACAGTGCCTGTCACCAGCTCAGTGCTTCACAGCCAATGAAGTACTTTTTTTGAAGTGTGGTCACTGTTGTAATGCAGGAAACGAGGCAGCCAATTGGCACACAGCAAGATCCCACAATCAGCAATGTGATAATGACCGATTCATCTGTTTTAGTGATGTTGGGCGAGGGATAAATATTGGCCCCAGGACACCGGGGAGAACTCCCCCCTGCTCTTCTTCCAATAGTGGCTGTGGGATAGTTTTACATCCACCTGAGAGGGCAGACGGGGCCTCGGTTTAACGTCTCATCCGAAAGACGGCACCTCCGACAGTGCGGCGCTCCCTCAGTACCGCACCTCCGACAGTACGGCGCTCCCTCAGTACCGACCCTCCGACAGTGCGGCGCGCCATCAGCACCGCCCCTCCGACAGTGCGGCGCTCCCTCAGCACTGCCCCTCCGACAGTGCGGCGCTCCCTCAGTACTGCCCCTCCGACAGTGCAGCGCTCCCTCAGTACCGCCCCTCCGACAGTGCGGTGCTCCCTCAGTACCGCCCCTCCGACAGTGCGGTGCTCCCTCAGTACCGCCCCTCCGACAGTGCGGCGCTCCCTCAGTACCGCCCCTCCGACAGTGCGGCGCTCCCTCAGTACTGCCCCTCCGACAGTGCCCTGCTCCCTCAGTACCGCCCCTCCGACAGTGCAGCGCTCCCTCAGTACTGCCCCTCCGACCGTGCGGCGCTCCCTCGGTACTGCCCCTCCGACAGTGCGGCGCTCCCTCAGCACTGCCCCTCCGACAGTGCGGCGCTCCCTCAGTACCGCCCCTCCGACAGTGCGGCACTCCCTCAGTACTGCCCCTCCGACAGTGCGGCGCTCCCTCAGCACCGCCCCTCCGACAGTGCGGCTCTCCCTTAGTACTGCCCCTCCGACAGTGCGGCGATCCCTCAGTACTGCCCCTCCGACAGTGCCCTGCTCCCTCAGTACTGCCCCTGCAACAGCGCAGCGCTCCCTCAGTACCGCCCCTCCGACAGTGCGGCGCTCCCTCAGTACTGCCCCTCCGACAGTGCAGCGCTCCCTCAGTACCGCCCCACCGACAGTGCAGCGCTCCCTCAGTACCGCCCCTCGGACAGTGCAGCGCTCCCTCAGTACCGCCCCTCCGACAGTGCGGCGCTCCCTCAGTACTGCCCCTCCGACAGTGCGGCGCTCCCTCAGTACTGCCCCTCCGACAGTGCGGCGCTCCCTCAGTACTGCCCCTCCGACAGTGCCCTGCTCCCTCAGTACTGCCCCTCCAACAGTGCAGCGCTCCCTCAGTACCGCCCCTCCGACAGTGCGGCGCTCCCTCAGTACTGCCCCTCCGACAGTGCAGCGCTCCCTCAGTACCGCCCCTCCGACAGTGCAGCGCTCCCTCAGTACCGCCCCTCCGACAGTGCGGCACTCCCTCAGTACCGGCCCTCTGACAGTGCGGCGCTCCCTCAGTACTGCCCCTCCGACAGTGCGGCGCTCCCTCAGTACCGCCCCTCCAACAGTGCCCTGCTCCCTCAGTACCGCCCCTCCAACAGTGTGGCGCTCCCTCAGTACTGCCCCTCCGACCGTGCGGCGCTCCCTCCGTACTGCCCCTCCGACAGTGCGGCGCTCCCTCAGTACTGCCCCTCCGACAGTGCAGCGCTCCCTCAGTACCGCCCCTCCGACAGTGCGGCGCTCCCTCAGTACTGACCCTCCGACAGTGCGGTGCTCCCTCAGTACCGCCCCTCCGACAGTGCGGTGCTCCCTCAGTACCGCCCCTCCGACAGTGCGGCGCTCCCTCAGTACTGCCCCTCCGACAGTGCGGCGCTCCCTCAGTACTGCCCCTCCGACAGTGCGGTGCTCCCTCAGTACCGCCCCTCCGACAGTGCGGCGCTCCCTCAGTACCGCCCCTCCGACAGTGCGGCGCTCCCTCAGTACTGCCCCTCCGACAGTGCCCTGCTCCCTCAGTACCACCCCTCCGACAGTGCGGCACTCCCTCAGTACCGCCCCTCCGACATTGCGGCGCTCCCTCAGTACCGCCCCTCCGACAGTGCGGCGCTCCCTCAGTACTGCCCCTCCGACAGTGCGGCGCTCCCTCAGTGCTGCACTGGGAGTGTCAGCCTGGATTTTTGTGCTCAAGTTTCTGGAGTGGGTTTTGAACCCACAACCTTCTGACTCAGAGGTGAGAGAGAGACACCCACAGAGCCATGGCTGACATTGCGGTGGGGAGAGCGGATATCAGCCTCCACTTATTTCACTTCAGAGCCTGATGATAGGGAACAGGGAGCAGTGTTATAACCGAGAGCCTGATAATAGGGAACATTGTTATGCCGGAGAGCTATATTGTGAGGTGATACACTTTGAGATAGCAGATTGTGGCGGGAGGTTGGAGAATCGGTACTCACTCGGAGGTGCTACGTGAATCACGTATCCATTGCCCACATACAGGGCCCAGTGCTTGTAACCTGTGCGAAATATTTCAATCAAATCGCCGGCCTTCAGTTCATCGTAACACTGGAAATTAAACAGACACAGAGACTGAGAGTCAAGCGAGCGCACGAGAGAGAGAGAGACGTGCACAGACAGTGAGAGTGGGAGATAAGGGGGGAGGGAGATAGCAAGGTAGGAGAGAGAGAGAGATACTAGAGAGAAAGAGAGAGAGTCCAGCAGAGTGTGCCTGAGCGCAAAAGATAGGATAAAAAGATACAGACCCACACACACAGACCCACAGACACACCCACACACACAGACCCACTCACACAGACCCACACACACAAACCCACACACACACCCACACACAGACCCACAGACACACCCACACAGACACACCCACACAAAAACACCGACACCCACACAGACCCCCACACACACACACAGACCCACACACACACACCGACACCCACACAGACCCAGACACCGACCCACTCTCTTACACACACAGACCCACACATAGACACACACAGACCCACAGACACAGACCCACACACACAGACCCACACACACACAGACCCACTCTCTCACACACACAGACCCACATACACACAGACCCACACACACACAGACCCACACACACACAGACCCACTCTCTCACACACACAGACCCAGACACACCGACCCACTCTCTCACACACACAGACCCACATACACACAGACCCACACACACACAGACCCACACACACACAGACCCACACACAGACACAGACCCACTCTCTCACACACACAGATCCACATACCCACACACACTCACACACACACTCAGGGGGGGATGAGTGCAAGGGTCAAGCTCGGAGATATTTGTAGTGTGCTTTAATCGCAGTGCCCTGACTAACCTGGGTACAGTCTGGGGTTTGAATTGTGAGAATAAATTGAGTTATATTCCATTAAAAAAAATGAAAGGAAAGTGCCTCACACGATCAGTCACTGGAGTTTGCTCGTTGACGTGTCAATGTCGACTGTACAGTAAGACTCTCTCCAGCCCTCCTCCCTCTGCCAAAGTCACCAATCCTTGCTGCGATATGTTCCACCGGTACCAGGGCACTCCAGGACATTGTGAACATCCGATAGGGAGAGATCGGGAGTGAGGCCCCTGGCTCGCCCACATTTTTGGGATTCCATCTTCAAAAGCTTCCTCAAAAATTTAGTCGCCTCCTTTAACTACTTCCAGCTGGGTCTCTCCCCCCACCCCGCCACCCAGACACCCCGACTCTAGAGACTCGAGCCAAATAATCCAGGCTGTTACTCTCACTGCAGTACTGAGGGAGCGCCGCACTGTCGGGGGGGGCAGTACTGAGGGAGTGCCGCACTGTCGGAGGGGCAGTACTGAGGAAGTGCCGCACTGTCGGAGGGGCGGTACTGAGGGAGCGCTGCACTGTCGGAGGGTCGGTACTGAGGGAGCGCCGCACTGTCGGAAGGGCAGTACTGAGGGAGCGCTGCACTGTCGGAGGGGCAGTACTGAGGGAGCGCCGCACTGTCGGAAGGGCAGTACTGAGGGAGCGCTGCACTGTCGGAGGGGCAGTACTGAGGGAGCGCCGCACTGTCGGAGGGGCAGTACTGAGGGAGCGCCGCACTGTCGGAGGGGCAGTACTGAGGGAGCGCTGCACTGTCGGAGAGGCAGTACTGGGAGCGCCGCACTGTCGGAGGGGCAGTACTGAGGGAGCGCCGCACTGTCGGAGGGGCAGTACTGAGGGAGCGCTGCACTGTCGGAGAGGCAGTACTGAGGGAGCGCCGCACTGTCGGAGGGCCAGTACTGAGGGAGCGCCGCACTGTCGGAGGGGCAGTACAGAGGGAGCGCCGCACTGTCGGAGGGGCAGTACTGAGGGAGCGCTGCACTGTCGGAGGGCCAGTACTGAGGGAGCGCCGCACTGTCGGAGGGCCAGTACTGAGGGAGCGCCGCACTGTCGGAGGGGCAGTACAGAGGGAGCGCCGCACTGTCGGAGGGGCAGTACTGAGGGAGCGCCGCACTGTCGGAGGGGCAGTACTGAGGGAGCGCCGCACTGTCGGAGGGACTACACTTCAAACAAAGTACTACATTGGCTGTGAAGCGCTTTGGGACATCCTGAGGTTGTGAAAGGCGCGGGAGAAATGGGAGTCTTTCTTTAAAATAAATAGGCGTGGAAAAATATACCTTCTTGCCAAAGGCGCAGGGGCTGGACTCCCTCACCCTCCACTCCCAAAACCGAGTTTACTCAGAAACTCTCGCCCCCGGGCCCCTCTGCCTTTCTACCTCTGTCCAGTCCTCCGCAAGCTGTCTCAAAGCTTTCAGTCGCCTCCCTTAACTACTTCCAGCCGGGTCGCCCCAAACCCCACCCTACTCCTCCAGAGCAAAGCTGCTCGGAGCGTTGCAGCGCACGGAAGGCAGGCCGCCTCAGCAGAGGCTGGTTTCCGTGATGGCGTTTGTTTTAAACCGTAAGAACCGTCGAAGTGGAGAGTCCAGAACTGGGGGCCGTCAATATAAGATCGTCACTAATAAATCCAATCGGGAATTCAGGAGAAACTTCTTTCCCCAGAGAGTGGGGAGAATGGGGAACTCGCTACCACAGGGAGTGGTTGAAGCGAATAGCACAGATGCATTTAAGGGGAAGCTGGATAAACACACGAGGGAGAAAGGAATAGAAGGATATGGTGATGGGGTGAGATGAAGAGGGGTGGGAGGAGGCTCGAGTGGAGCAGAAACACCGGCACGGAGCAGTTATGGCGAATGGGCTCTTTCTGTGCTATAAATACGGTGTAATGTTGAAGAATTGTTTTAAAGATGTACTTACAGTTACCGAGGCCATGGCGAGTTCCCCCAGCGGTTGGTAATCCCCCGTAGCGCCTGGTGCAGGGAGCGGCAGCCTCTCTCTCCGGATCTGTGAGCACAGACCACGGCATTTAGTCTGACTCGCAACTTTTTCATTTTATTCACCCTTGGGATGTGGGCGTGGCGGGCATTTATTGACCATCTACTGGTGACCCTGGAGGAGGTGGTGCTGGCGGGCCTTCGCCTTCAAACCGCTGGACTTCTTAACCGGGCAGCGGCTTAACGGAAAACCCCTTTTTATTCACAAACGCAAGACGTTGACTTTAACTGAACTCAAGGCCTCTTGGAGAGATGTGTCCAGTTCTGCTCAGTGTGCTGATTAAAAACTCACACTCAGACACACTCTCACTCAGACACTCTCTCACACACTCACACACACTCTCACTCAGACACACTCACATACTTACACACTCACACACTCAGACACTCTCTCACACACACTCTCTCTCACACACTCTCTCTCACACACACACACTCTCTCTCACACACTCTCTCACACTCTCTCTCTCTCACACTCTCTCACACACTCTCTCTCACACTCTCTCTCACACACACTCTCTCTCACACACTCTCTCTCACACACACACTCTCTCTCACACACTCTCTCACACTCTCTCTCTCTCACACTCTCTCACACACTCTCTCTCACACTCTCTCTCACACACACTCTCTCACACACTCTCTCTCACACTCTCTCTCTCTCACACACTCTCTCTCTCACACACTCTCTCTCTCACACACTCTCTCTCTCACACACTCTCTCTCACACAC
>JASTWF010002930.1:0-14150 GCA_030390025.1 Squalus acanthias | reverse complement strand
GCCTGACTCAGCCGACGTCCGTCCGAGCCGGCGGTGAACATGATTGCTTGGTTGCCATTGGTTTGGAGCGCTGTCAGTCAGGCTGAGATCCCGCCCCCCCCTGGCCGCTGATTGGGTGCGGCGGGCGACGGGTCCAGCGCCATTGGCGGAGCCGGACGTCGCTCCAGCTCACAATGGGCGGGGACCGCACGCTGATTGGGCGGCTGGCGCAGGCCGTGCGCTGGCTCCTCCCCCTGTCGCGCGCAGGCAAGCGCTTCTTTTTCCCTCGCTGTTTCATCATGGCGGAGTTCAGCGACCTGCTGCTGTCGGTGCTGTCGAGTATCCGGGTGCCCCGCAGCGGCGACCGCGTCCACAAGGACGAGTGCGCTTTTTCCTTCGACAGCCCGGTGAGTGAGGGCGGGCGGAGCTTGTGCGAGCGGGAGAGAGGGGCGACGACGGTTGGCCATTGATTGCGGCCTGGTTGCCGAGAGGGCCCCGATTTGGCTGCGGAGCGGCGGCGGCGCGAAGGGCCCGCTGGGAGTTGTAGTCTTTTACCTCCCCGCTGGCCGCCTGGCCGTCGTGGTTGCGCGGGCGGCCGCGGACTACACCTCCCGGCGGGCAACGCGGGAGCCCCCTCCCAAGATGGCCGCCGGGGCGCCGGCCGCGCGGCCCGCTGGGAGTTGTAGTTCCCCCGCCGGGCGCAGGCCGTGGCCGGGCGCTGGCAGAGGGGGCGGCGGGAACTACATCTCCCAACTGGCACCGCGCCCTGCTGCAGCCTGGAGCTGATGTTTTACTGCAGAATCACTGCTGGGCTGGGGGAAGTGAAGTGTTGGAGCATTTTGTTTTGGCAACTGCTCATACGATTTAAATGTGTTAATGTTCATGTGTTTTTAGTGGTCTGCACATCCCAGACTCTTCCCTCTGTGCGTCTGAGATGGAGACGATGACAACAGCAACTTGTATTTAGACACTTTTCTCCCCCTATCTCACACACACACAGGGACACACCCCAGGCAGGGGAGAGTCTGTCTTGATCACGCCAGTGGCTCAGTGGGCACCAATCCCCCACCCCTGAGACTTGAGCACAAAAATCCAGGCTGAACCATCCAGGGCGGTGCTGAGGGAGCGCCGCACTGTCGGAGGCGCCGTCTTTCGGATGAGACGCTCTCTCTCTCTCTCGGGTGGACGTAAAAGATCCCATGGCCCCATTTTCAAAGAAGAGCAGGGGGAGTTCCCCCCAGTTTCCTGGCCAATGTTTATTCCTCAATTAGCATTGCAAAAAAACCCTCCCCTCCCCAGATTATAGAAGCATAGAAGATAGGAGCAGGAGTAGGCTATTCATGGCTGATCATCCGAACTCAGTACCCTGTCCCTGCATTCTCCCCGTATCCTTTGATCCCTTTAGCCTTAAGAAATATATCTAACTCCTTCTTGAATATATTTAATGAATTGGACTCAACTGTCTTCTGTGGTAGAGAATTCCACAGGTTCACCACTCTCTGGGTGAAGAAATTCCTCCTCATCTCAGTCCTAAATGGCTTACCCCTTATCCTTAGACTGTGACCCCTGGTTCTGGACTTCCCCGCCATCGGAAACATCCTTCCTGCATCTAGTCTGTCTAGTCCTGTTAGAATTTTCCTCAATTAACATCACAAACTCCCCCCAGATTATCTGGTCATTATCTCATTGCTGTTTGTGGGACCTTGCTGTGCGCTAATTGGCTGCCGCGTTTCCCACATTACAACAGTGACTACGCTTCAAAAGTACTTCATTTGGCTGTAAAGCGCTTTGAGACATCCGGTCGTCGTGAAAGGATTTACATAAATGCAAGTCTTTTTTTTTTCTTTTGATATGGAGACGCACCTTCTCCGACTCGGGGAAACACCCCACACGGGAGAGTCTGTCTGCTTTGGAGACACAATCTCTTCCCCACAGGGCCACAGCTCACCTACCTAACCCCACGCAGGGAGAGTGTCTGTCTGATAGGGTGCCACGCAGGGACACGCCCCACGCAGGCAGAGTCTGTCTGATGGTGTCAGCCGTGGCTCAGTGGGCAGCACGCTCGCCCGAGTCAGAAGGTCGTGGGTTTAAGTCCCACTCCGGAGACTTGAGCACAAAAATCCAGGCTGTCACTCCAATCCAGTACTGAGGGAGCGCTGCACTGTCGGAGGTGCCGTCTTTCGGATGAGACATTAAACCGAGGCCCTCTCTTCCCACACATGGACGCACCCCACACTGGGAGAGTGTGTCTGAGATGGAGAGACACTCTCCCCACACAGGGAGAGTCTCCCTGATATGGAGACACACACTGGGAGAGTCTGTCTGATATAGGGACGCGCACTCTCCCCACACAGGGCGAGTCTGTCTGACGGGTGTCTCTGTCTCTGTCTCTGTCTCTGTCTCTCTCAGGGTGCCACACCCCTTCCCTTCACCAAACCCCAGTGGCTGGCTTCGAGATGCACAAGTAGTGTGCAGGATCTGTGGGTGTTGAATATCAGCAGATTAGACGCTACACGGGGAGCTCTGGCCTGCTGGGGCCAGTTAGGATCCGCTGCCCGCTTGGGGCTGTGTGGAGCCAGGTGGGCAGCCTGCTGCCCCCCCCCCCCCGCTCCCGGTTCCATCGATGAGCTGGCTGCCCAATCAGTCGCCCAGGGTCTCCTGCGGCATTGAGGGACCACTCTGACCGTGGCCGCGAATGACTTGATCCGAATGTTGGTTGTCAGATCAGATAATATTGGGGCCTGCCTTTGCCCCCAAAAGACCTTCTCTTACCTCCTCCCTCCCCCAGACGTTCGTCACCTGTCTAACAACACCTCGGCACAGGTACAATTGGCTGAATGGCCTCCTTCTGTGTTGCATCATTCATTTATTTCTTGATGACGCTCTTCTTAAGCACCTTGGGATGTTTTTCTAGTGTGTTGGCTCCCGGGTTAAACAACGCCTTCATCCTTGTTTCCAAATCCCTCCATGGCCTCGCCCTCTCCCTATCTCCGTAATCTCCTCCAGCCCCACGACCAATGTTCCCGCTAAGCTGCGGGGCCGCTCAGGGGCTTTTAAGTCGAAAAACCGTGCGTGCGCCGAAATTTGAGTGGGCCACGCAGCCCATTAAAGGGGCCACGCGCCCCCCCCAAAAATTAGCAGCAACATTGCCCACAACCCCCCCTCCCCTTCCCCAGAGATAGCTGCGCTCCTCCAATTCTGGCCTCTTGAGCATCCCCCGAGTTTAATCGCTCCACCATTGGCGGCCGTGCCTTCAGCTGCCTGGGCCCTAAGTTCTGGAATTCCCTCTCTAAACCTCTCTGCCTCGCTCCCTCCTTTAAGACGCTCCTTAAAACCTCCCTCTTTGACCAAGCCCTGCCCTAATATCTCCTTATGTGGCTCGGTGTCAAATTTTGTTTGCTAACGCACCTGTGAAGCACCCTGGGACATTTTACTATGTTAAAGGCGCTATATAAAGAAAGACTTGCATTTGTAGAGCGCTTTACAGTCAATGAAGTACAAATCGTTGCATCATTCTATGATTCTAGTCATGTCTGGGCCTGCTGTAGACTGATTGATGGAGATTGATTGCTCTGCTTAATCAACAAGGGACTACAGGATGGTCGAATGCCATCTTGCATTTATATAGCACCTTAAACGCTGTAATGTCCCAAGGAGCGTCACAGGAGCGTTATCAAACAAAATTTGACACCCTGCCACATGGGGAGATATTAGGGCCAGCTTTTAAAAAATTCGTTCATGGGATGTGGACGTCGCTGGCAAGGCCAGCATTTATTGCCCATCCCTAATTGCCCTTGAGAAGGTGGTGGTGAACCGCCTTCTTGAACCGCTGCAGTCCGTGTGGTGAAGGTACTCCCACAGTGCTGTTAGGGAGGGAGTTCCAGGATTTTGACCCAGCGACGATGAAGGAACGGCCGATATATTTCCAAGTCAGGATGGTGTGTGACTTGGAGGGGAACTTGGAGGTGGTGGTGGTCCCATGCGCCTGCTGCCCTTGTCCTTCTAGGCGGAAGAGGTCGCGGGTTTGGGAGGTGCTGCCGAAGAAGCCTTGGTGCATCTTGTAGACGGTACACACTACAGCCACGGTGCGCCGGTGGTGGAGGGAGTGAATGTTTAAGGTGGTGGATGGGGTGCCAATCAAGCGGGCTGCTTTGTCCTGGATGGTGTCGAGCTTCTTGAGTGTTGTTGGAGCTGCACTCATCCAGGCAAGTGGAGAGTATTCCATCACACTCCTGACTTGTGCCTTGTAGATGGTGGAAAGGCTTTGGGGAGTCAGGAGGTGAGACACTCGCCACAGAATACCCAGCCTCTGACCTGCTCTTGTTGCCACAGTATTTATGTGGCTCAAGCTTGGTCAAAGAGGTAGGTTTTAAGGAGCGTCTTAAAGGAGGGGGGAGCGGTTTATGGAGGGTATTCCAGAGCTTGGGGCCCAGGCAGCTGAAGGCGCGGCCGGCAATGGTGGAGCGATTAAAATTGGGGATGCGCAAGAGGCTAGATTTGGAGGAATGCAGATAGCTTGGAGGGTTGTAGGGCTGAAACTTAGTCTTTTCTCGCCGAGCAATTCCTGTGTTGCCCAATTTTGGATGCCCGCTCGATCGCTCGCAGGTCCTTTCATTAATACAGAAACTCTTAGCTTCCCGTGTTGTCCCCATTGCATCCACTTTGAACCCAAGAAAAATCAATCATAAGAATTAGGAGCAGTAGGCCATACGGCCCCTCGAGCCTGCTCCGCCTTCAATAACGGCTGGCTCAAAAAAGGGCAGGATTGGGTATGAAATATTCCTGGATACAAGGTGTTCAGGAAAGATAGGATAGGGAAGGAAAGAAAGGAGGTGGGGTGGCAGTACAGGAGCAAGGATGTCTTACTACAATTATACAAGGCCTTGGTGAGACCACACCTGGCGTACTGTGTACAGTTTTGGTCTCCTTACTTAAGAAAGGAAAAACTTGCCACAGAGGGAGTGCAGCGAAGGTTCACCAGACTGATTCCTGGGATGGCAGGACTGTCATATGAGGAGAGATTGGGTCGACTAGGCCTGTATTCACTAGAGTTTAGAAGAATGAGAGGGGGTCTCATTGAAAGGTATAAAATTCTGACAGGGCTAGACAGACTGGATGCAGGGAGGATGTTTCCCCTGGCTGGGGGGTCTAGAACAAGGGGTCACAGTCTCAGGATACGGTGTAGGACATTTAGGGCTGAGCTGAGGAGAAATTTCTTCACTCGGAGGGTGGTGAACCTGTGGAATTCTCTACCACAAAAGGCTGTGGAGGCCAAGTCACTGAATATATTTAAGAAGGAGATAGATAGATTTCTGGACACAAAAGGCATCAAGGGGTATGGGGAGAGCGGGAATGTGCACGCAGGAAGCCTCCTAACGGAAATTACGGGCCATTCTGTTCGTCAAGCGTAAATCTCTTAACGGTTTTCTTACTCTTCCCCAAAGTTACTTAGACTATCGTGTGTAAACTCACTATCACCAGCCCGGTCGAAGTGGTTGTCTGTGACATGAGTGACAGGTCCCACCTCCTTCTTCTGTCTGTCAAGATCAGCCAGTTACCAGCTGAACAGGAGTTCAGGAGCAAGGATGTCTTGCTGCAGTTGTACAGGGCCTTGGTGAGACCACACCTTGAGTATTGTGTGCAGTTTTGCCTTATCTGAGGAAGGATGTCTTGCTGCAGTTGTACAGGGCCTTGCTGAGACCACACCTTGAGTATTGTGTGCAGTTTTGGTCGCCTTATCTGAGGAAGGATGTTCTTGCCATGGAGGGAGTGCAGCGAAGATTCACCAGACTGATACCTGGGATGGCAGGAATGACGTATGAAGAGAGATTGGGTCGATTAGGCTTATATTCGCTAGAGTTTAGAAGAATGAAAGGGGATCTCATTGAAACTTATAAAATTCTGAAAGGACTCGACAGACTAGCTGCAGGAATGCTGTTCCCGATGGCGGGGGAGTCCAGAACCAGGGGTCACAGTCTAAGGATAAGGGGTAAGCCATTTAGGACTGAGATGAGGAGGAATTTCTTCACCCAGAGAGTGGTGAACCTGTGGAATTCTCTACCACAGAAGGCAGTTGAGGGCAAGTCATTAAATATATTCAAGAATGAGTTAGATCTATTTCTTAAGGCTAAAGGTGATCAAGGGATATGGAGAGAAAGCAGGGACAGGGTACTGAGTTTGGATGATCAGCCATGATCTCATCGAATGGCGGAGCAGGCTCGAGGGGCCGAATGCCTACTCCTGCTCCTATCTTCTATGTTTCTATGAACCTTGATGCGGAGATGCCGGTGTTGGACTGGGGTGGACAAAATTGAGAAGTCGCACAACACCAGGTTATAGTCCAACAGTTTTATTTGAAATCCGAAAGCTTGTCATTTCAAATAAAACTGTTGGACTATAACCTGGTGTTGTGCGACTTCTCAATTCTATGAACCTTGATTGTTTAAATACAGCTCTTCGCGCGCAAAAGTCAGGTCGTGCCCAGAAAGCTCGTTCTGTTCTGTTCATACGCACATTTACAAAGCCGCCTGCACTTTGTCCTCAAGCGTGATGACTTTAGCAGTTCTTATCAGTTGCAGTCCCAGCCGTGGTGACTTCAGCAGTTCTCAAGTCCTAGTTTCTCGCGCGCTGGTTCCTGGTTATCGCATTGCTTTGCTTGCTGAGCAGGACGATGCGGCTCATCCGCTGAACCTGTTTTGGTGTCCAAACTTAAGAAAAGACATACTTGCTCTCGAGGCAGTACAAAGAAGGTTCGCACGTTTAATCCCGGGGATGAGGGGGTGGACATACGAGGAGAGGTTGAGTAGATTGGGACTCTACTCATTGGCGTTCAGAAGAATGAGAGGCGATCTTATTGAAACATATAAGATTGTGAAGGGGCTTGATCGGGTGGACGCGGTGAGGATGTTCCCAATGATGGGTGAAACTAGAACTAGGGGACATAATCTTAGAATAAGGGGCTCCTCTTTCAAAACTGAGATGAGGAGAAACTTTTTCACTCAGAGGGTAGTGGGTCTGTGGAATTTGCTACCCCAGGAAGCTGTGGAAGCTACATCATTAGATAAATTTAAAACAGAAATAGACAGTTTCCTAGAAGTAAAGGGAATCAGGGGTTACGGTGAGCGGGCAGGAAATTGGACATGAGGCTGAGTTCGGATCGGTCAAGGCCCTGTGGGTGGCGGAGCGGGCCCAGGGGCTGAGTGGCCGGGTCCTGCTCCTACTTCTTGTGTTCTTTAGATTTGAGGTTAGGATCAGATCAGCCATGATCCGGCGGAGCAGGCTCGAGGGGCCGATTGGTCTACTCCTGCTCCTACTTCTTGTGTTCTTTAGATTTGAGGTTAGGATCAGATCAGCCATGATCTCATTGAATGGCGGAGCAGGCTCGAGGGGCCGATTGGCCTACTCCTGCTCCTATTTCTTATGTTCTTTAGATTGGAGGTTAGGATCAGATCAGCCATGATCTCATTGAATGGCGGAGCAGGCTCGAGGGGCCGATTGGCCGACTCCTGCTACTATTTCTTGTGTTCTTTAGATTTGAGGTTAGGATCAGATCAGCCATGATCTCATTGAATGGCGGAGCAGGCTCGAGGGGCCGATTGGCCGACTCCTGCTCCTATTTCTTATGTTCTTTAGATTGGAGGTTAGGATCAGATCAGCCATGATCTTATTGAATGGCGGAGCAGGCTCGAGGGGCCGATTGGCCTACTCCTGCTCCTATTTCTTATGTTCTTTAGATTGGAGGTTAGGATCAGATCAGCCATGATCTCATTGAATGGCGGAGCAGGCTCGAGGGGCCGATTGGCCGACTCCTGCTCCTATTTCTTATGTTCTTTAGATTTGAGGTTAGGATCAGATCAGCCATGATCTCATTGAATGGCGGAGCAGGCTCGAGGGGCCGATTGGCCGACTCCTGCTCCTATTTCTTGTGTTCTTTAGATTTGAGGTTAGGATCAGATCAGCCATGATCTCATTGAATGGCGGAGCAGGCTCGAGGGCCGATTGGCCCACTCCTGCTCCTACTTCTTGTGTTCTTTAGATTGGAGGTTAGGATCAGATCAGCCATGATCTCATTGAATGGCGGAGCAGGCTCGAGGGCCGATTGGCCTACTCCTGCTCCTATTTCTTATGTTCTTTAGATTGGAGGTTAGGATCAGATCAGCCATGATCTCATTGAATGGCGGAGCAGGCTCGAGGGGCCGATTGGCCGACTCCTGCTCCTACTTCTTGTGTTCTTTAGATTGGAGGTTAGGATCAGATCAGCCATGATCTCATTGAATGGCGGAGCAGGCTCGAGGGCCGATTGGCCGACTCCTGCTCCTATTTCTTGTGTTCTTTAGAGTTGAGGTTGGATCAGATCAGCCATGATCTTATTGAATGGCGGAGCAGGCTCGAGGGGCCGATTGGCCGACTCCTGCTCCTATTTCTTGTGTTCTTTAGATTGGAGGTTAGGATCAGATCAGCCATGATCTCATTGAATGGCGGAGCAGGCTCGAGGGGCCGATTGGCCACTCCTGCTCCTATTTCTTATGTTCTTTAGATTGGAGGTTAGGATCAGATCAGCCATGATCTCATTGAATGGCGGAGCAGGCTCGAGGGGCCGATTGGCCTACTCCTGCTCCTATTTCTTGTGTTCTTTAGATTGGAGGTTAGGATCAGATCAGCCATGATCTCATTGAATGGCGGAGCAGGCTCGAGGGGCCGATTGGCCGACTCCTGCTCCTACTTCTTGTGTTCTTTAGATTTGAGGTGAGGATCAGATCAGCCATGATCTCATTGAATGGCGGAGCAGGCTCGAGGGGCCGATTGGCCGGGTCCTGCTCCTATTTCTTGTGTTCTTTAGATTTGAGGTGAGGATCAGATCAGCCATGATCTTATTGAATGGCGGAGCAGGCTCGAGGGGCCGATTGGCCGACTCCTGCTCCTATTTCTTATGTTCTTTAGATTTGAGGTGAGGATCAGATCAGCCATGATCTCATTGAATGGCGGAGCAGGCTCGAGGGGCCGATTGGCCGGGTCCTGCTCCTATTTCTTGTGTTCTTTAGATTTGAGGTGAGGATCAGATCAGCCATGATCTTATTGAATGGCGGAGCAGGCTCGAGGGGCCGATTGGCCGACTCCTGCTCCTACTTCTTATGTTCTTCACTCTGTTTCGCAGTCGGCACTTTTCCCACCGCTGCTGGTCTCAGTTCTCGACCAACTGTCCCATCCTTCCGTTGGTCTGGAGGCATAGCATGGGCGTGTCCTCTTAACTGGGCTGTTAAAGTCTCTAGTCATTTAGCTACCTCGATAGTGAGGCCACCGTCACATTGTAGGCAATTAGGTGCCCTTCAGCCTCTTTCCCCCGCCAACTGCATGTTTCAACCCCTCCCATAGATTGGGAGAAGGGGAAGTGCAACGAGACCTGGGTGTCTTTGTGCACCAGTCGCTGAAGGTAAGCATGCAGGTGCAGCAGGCGGTTAAGAAGGCAAATGCTATGTTGGCCTTCATAGCGAGAGGATTCGAGTACAGGAGCAAGGATGTTCTTGCTGCAGTTGTATAGGGCCTTGGTGAGACCACACCTTGAGTATTGTGTGCAGTTTTGGTCGCCTTATCTGAGGAAGGATGTTCTTGCCATGGAGGGAGTGCAGCGAAGATTCACCAGGCTGATACCTGGGATGGCAGGAATGACGTATGAAGAGAGATTGGGACGATTAGGCTTATATTCGCTCGAGTTTAGAAGAATGAGAGGGGATCTCATAGAATTTTATAAGTTTCAAACAGGACGAGACAGACTAGATGTAGGAAGGATGTTCCCGATGGCGGGGAGTCCAGAACCAGGGGTCACAGTCTGAGGATAAGGGGTAAGCCATTTAGGACTGAGATGATGAGGAATTTCTTCACCCAGAGAGTGGTGAACCTGTGGAATTCTCTACCACAGAAGGCAGTTGAGGCCAATTCATTAAATAGATTCAAGAAGGAGTTGGATATATTTCTTAAGGCTAAGGGGATCAAGGGATATGGGGAGAAAGCAGGGACAGGGTACTGAATTTGGATGATCAGCCATGATCTCATCGAATGGCGGAGCAGGCTCGAGGGGCCGAATGGCCGACTCCTGCTCCTATCTTCTATGTTTCCCATCAGGTTTTTGTCCCCCCGGAACAGTGCTGAAACGGCTCTTTTCAAAGTCACAAATGACTGTGGCCATGGTAAAGGATCCCTCCTCATCCTTCTCCACCTGTTTGCGGCCTTTGACATGGTTGACCACTCCATCCTTCTCCACCGTCGTCCAGCTGGGTAGGACTGCACTAGCCTGGTTCCATTCCTATCTATCTAATCGTAGTCAGCGAATCACCTGCAACGGCTTCTCTTCCCACTCCCGCATCGTTACCTCCGGTGTCCCCCAAGGACCTATCCTTGGCCCCCTCCCTCCTATTTCTCATCCACATGTTGCCCCTTGGCGACATCATCCGAAAACACAGCGTCAGTTTCCACATGTACGCTGACGACACCCAGCTCTACCTCACCGACACTCTCGACCCCTCCGCTGCCTCTGTCTTGTCAGATGGCTTGTCCGACGTCCAGACTTGTTTGAGCAGAAATTTCCTCCACTTAAACGTTGGGAAGACCAAAGCCATTGTCTCCGGTCCCCGCCACAAACTCCGTTCCCGAGCCACCGAGTCCATCCCTCTCCCTGGCCACGGTCTGAGGCTGAACCGGACTGTTCGCAAGCTTAGTGTCCGATTTGACCCTGAGCGGAGCTTCCGACCACACATCGATTGTGAGTTGTGAGGAGGATGCAAAGAGGCTTCAAGGCGATTTAGACAAGTTGAGTGAGTGGGCAAATACAGGGCAGGTGCAGTATAAGGTGGATAAATGTGAAGTTATCCACTTCGGTAGGAAAAACAGGAAGGCAGAGTATTATTGAAATGGTGATAGATTGGGAAATGCTGATGTACAGAGGGACCTGGGTGTCCTTGTACACCAGTCACTGAAAGCAAACATGCAGGTGCAGCAAGCAGTTAGGAAGGCAAATGGTACATTGGCCTTCATTGCAAGAGGATTTGAGTACAGGAGCAAGGATGTCTTACTACAGTTATGCAGGGCCTTGGTGAGACCACACCTGGAGTACGGTGTACAGTTTTGATCTCCTTACCTAAGAAAGGATATACTTGCCATAGAGGGACTGCAGCGAAGGTTCACCAGACTGATTCCTGGGATGGCAGGACTGTCGTATGAGGAGAGATTGGGTCGACTCGGCCTGTATTCACTAGAGTTTAGAAGAATGAGAGGGGATCTCATTGAAACGTATAAAATTCTGACCGGGCTAGACAGACTGGATGTAGGGAGGATGTTTCCCCTGGCTGGGGGCTCTAGAACGAGGGGTCACAGTCTCAGGATACGGGACATTTAGGACTGAGATGAGGAGAAATTTCTTCACTCAGAGGGTGGTGAACCTGTGGAATTCTCCACCACAGAAGGCTGTGGAGGCCAAGTCACTGAATACTGTATATTTAAGAAGGAGATAGATAGATTTCTAGACACAAAAGGCATCAAGGGGTATGGGGAGAGAGCGGGAATATGGTATTGAGATAGAGGATCAGCCATGATCATATTGAATGGCGGAGCAGGCTCGAAGGGCCGACTCCTGCTCCTATTTTTCTATGTTTCTATCCTCTCCATCACCAAGTCCGCCTACTTCCACCTCCGTAACATCGCTCGTCTCCGCCCCTGGCTCACTCAGCTCATCTACTGAAGCCCTCATCCCTGCTGTTGTTACCTCTAGACTTGACGATTCCAATGCTCTCCTGGCTGACCGCCCACTGTTCATGAACTACAGCTGATCCCAAGCTCTGCTGCCCTGTATCCTACCTCGCACCAAGTCCTGTTCACCCAGCGCCCGTCCTGTGCTCGCTGACCGACGTTGGCTCCCAGTCCGGCAACTCGACTCGATTTGCAAATTTCTCATCCTGGTGTTCAAATCCCTCCATGGCCTCGCCCCCCCTCCCTGTCTCTGGAACCTCGCCTCTGACTCAGAATGGTTGTGGGTTCAAGTCCCACTCCAGAGACTTGAGCACGTAAATCTCGGCTGACACTCCCAGTGCCGTGCTGAGGGAGCGCTGCACTGTCGCAGGTGCCGTCTTTCGGATGAGACGTTAAACCGATGCCCTCTGCGCTCTCAGGTGGACGTAAAAGATCCCATTGCACTATTTTGAAGAAGAGCATGGGGGGTTCTCCCCGGTGTCGGTGGGCCAATATTTATCCCTCAACCAACATCACTGAAAACAGATGATCTGGTCATTATCACATTGTTGTTTGTGGGAGCTTGCTGTGTGCAAATTGGCTGCTGCGTTTCCCACAATACAACAGTGACGACACTCCAAAAGTACTTCATTGGCTGTAAGGTGCTTTGAGAAGTCCGGTGGTCGTGAAAGACGCTATATAAATGCAAGTCTTCCTTCCTCCAGCCCCACAGCGCTCCTCCAATTCTGGCCTCTTGTTGATTCTCCCCCTCGCTACACCCCACCATTGGCAGCCCTGCCTTCAGCCCACAGGGCTCGTACTCTGAAATTCACTCCCCCTCTCTCTCCTTTAAAAATCCATCTCTTTAACTAAACGTTTAATCACCCCTACTAATATTGCCTTTGGCTTGGCCTCAATTTTATATAGGTAACCTGCAGGGAGAGGGGGGACAGTGAGGGGGGGGGGGGGGCGGGAGGAGAGGGGCGGGGCTTTTGGTCACTGAGGGGGTCGAGCAGGTTCTCTGGGCGGGGCTTTTGGTCACTGAGGGGGTCGAGCGGGGTTCTCTGGCGGGGGTTGGTCACTGAGGGGGTCGAGGGGGGTTCTCTGGGCGGGGGTTGGTCACTGAGGGGGTCGAGCAGGGTTCTCTGGGCGGGGGTTGGTCACTGAGGGGGTCGAGGGGGTTCTCTGGGCGGGGCTTTTGGTCACTGAGGGGGTCGAGCGGGTTCTCTGGGCGGGGGTTGGTCACTGAGGGTCGAGGGGGTTCTCTGGGCGGGGGATGGTCACCTGAGGGGGTCGAGGGGGTTCTCTGGGCGGGTGTTGGTTACTCGGGGTCGAGGGGGTTCTCTGGGCGGGGGTTGGTCACTGAGGGGGTCGAGGGGGTTCTCTGGGCGGGGGTTGGTCACTGAGGGTCGAGGGGGTTCTCTGGGCGGGGGATGGTCACCTGAGGGGGTCGAGGGGGTTCTCTGGGCGGGGGTTGGTCACTGCGGGGTCGAGGGGGTTCTCTGGGCGGGGGTTGGTCACTGAGGGGGTCGAGGGGGTTCTCTGGGCGGGGGTTGGTCACTGAGGGGGTTCTCTGGGCGGGGGTTGGTCACTGAGGGGGTCGAGGGGGTTCTCTGGGCGGGGGTTGGTCACTGAGGGGGTCGAGGGGGTTCTCTGGGCGGGGTTGGTCACTGAGGGGGTCGAGGGGGTTCTCTGGGCGGGGGTTGGTCACTGAGGGGGTCGAGGGGGTTCTCTGGGCGGGGGTTGGTCACTGAGGGGGTCGAGGGGTTCTCTGGGCGGGGTTGGTCACTGAGGGGGTCGAGGGGGTTCTCTGGGCGGGGGTTGGTCACTGAGGGGGTCGAGCGGGTTCTCTGGGCGGGGGTTGGTCACTGAGGGGGTCGAGGGGGTTCTCTGGGCGGGGGTTGGTCACTGAGGGGGTCGAGGGGGTTCTCTGGGCGGGGGTTGGTCACTGAGGGTCGAGGGGGTTCTCTGGGCGGGGGATGGTCACCTGAGGGCGAGGGGGTTCTCTGGGCGGGGGTTGGTCACTGAGGGGGTCGAGGGGGTTCTCTGGGCGGGGGTTGGTCACTGAGGGGGTCGAGGGGGTTCTCTGGGCAGTGGTTGGTCACTGAGGGGGTCGAGCGGGTTCTCTGGGCGGGGGTTGGTCACTGAGGGGTCGAGCGGGTTCTCTGGGCGGGGGTTGGTCACTGAGGGGGTCGAGGGGGTTCTCTGGGCGGGGGTTGGTCACTGAGGGGGTCGAGCGGGTTCTCTGGGCGGGGGTTGGTCACTGAGGGTCGAGGGGGTTCTCTGGGCGGGGGTTGGTCACTGAGGGGGTCGAGGGGGTTCTCTGGGCGGGGGCTTGGTCACTGAGGGGGTCGAGGGGGTTCTCTGGGCGGGGGTTGGTCACTGAGGGGTCGAGGGGGTTCTCTGGGCGGGGGTTGGTCACCTGAGGGGGTCGAGGGGGTTCTCTGGGCGGG
>JASTWF010002929.1:0-14171 GCA_030390025.1 Squalus acanthias | reverse complement strand
TCTCCCCCTCCCCCTCCCCCTCTCTGTCTCTCTCTCTGTCTCTCTCTCTGTCTCTCTCTCTGTCTCTCTCTCTGTCTCTCTCTCTGTCTCTCTCTCTGACTCTCTCTCTCTGACTCTCTCTCTCTGACTCTCTCTCTCTGACTCTCTCTCTCTGTCTCTCTCTCTCTGTCTCTCTCTCTCTGTCTCTCTCTCTCTGTCTCTCTCTCTCTGTCTCTCTCTCTCTCTCTCTCTCTGTCTCTCTGTCTCTCTCTCTCTCTGTCTCTCTCTCTCTCTCGCTCTCTCTCACCCTCGCTCTCGCTCTCGCTCTCTCTCTCTGCCTTGCTCTCTCTCACTCGGACGCCTCCTTTTCTACCCCCCCCCCCTGCAGAATATGTCGACAACCTGAAGGACGAGTCTCACGTGTGTCAGATTGTGGAGCGGCTGCAGCGCTACCTGGAGATGAAAGGGGCGACGGAGGAGATCTGCCGTGTCTACCTGCGCCGGATCATGCACACTTACTTCAAGTTCGACTACAAGGCCCACCAGAGGCTGCTGCCATGCACCGACCAGTCCAAGGTTTGACATCAACTTCACATCAGAATCAGGAGCAGGAGTCGGCCATTCGGCCCCTCGAGCCTGCTCCACCATTCAATGCGATCATGGCTGATCTTCGACCTCAACTCCACTTTCCCGCCCGATCCCCATATCCCTTGATTGCCTGGAGTCCAAAAATCTATTGATCTCAGCCTTGAATAGACTCAACAACTGAGCCTCCACAGCCCTCTGGGGTAGAGAATTCCAAAGATTCACCACCCTCTGAGTGAAGAAATTCCTCCTCCTCTCAGTCCTCAATGGCCGACCCCTTATTCTGAGACTGTGCCCCCTAGTTCTAGACTCTCCAGCCAGGGGGAAACAATCTCTCAGCATCGACCCTGTCAATCCCCCTTCAGAATCTTGTATGTTTCAATGAGATCACCTCTCATTCTTCTAAACTCCAGAGAGTTGCAAAAATTGTTTATACCAATCTGGCATAAAAGGAAATCTAAAAAGGTGACTCAACCGTGGATAACAGGGGAAATTAGAGACAGCATAAAATCCAAAGATAGGGCGTATAAAATAGCCAAAAAACGCGCCAGAGCGGAAGATTGGGAACAGTTTAAGATAGAGCAAAGGAGGGCAAAGGGCTTAATCAAGAAGGGCAAAATAGCTTACGAAAGCAAGCTGGCGGAAAATATAAAAACTAACTCCAAAAGCTTTTATAAGTATATCAAGAGGAAAAGACTGGTGAAAACCAAAGTTGGTCCATTGCAGTCAGATACGGGGGAATATATAATGGGAAATAAGGAAATGGCAGACCAACTAAATGCATACTTTGGGTCAGTCTTTACGAAGGAAGACACAAAAAACCTCCCTGGGATATCGGGAAAAATAGGGACATTGGCAAAGGAGGAACTGACGCAAATCAATATCTCTAAGGATATGGTGTTAAGGAAGCTAAAGGGATTGAAGGCGGACAAATCCCCAGGGCCTGATAACATGCATCCTAGGGTACTGAAGGAGGTGGCCCTAGAGATAGCGGATGCACTAAGCATGATTTTTCAGAATTCATTAGACTCGGGAACAGTGCCCATGGATTGGAGGGTAGCTAACGTTACCCCACTATTCAAAAAGGGGGGTAGGGAAAAAGCAGGTAATTACAGACCTGTAAGCCTTACATCAGTTGTGGGCAAAATGCTGGAGTCCATCATTAAGGATGAAATAGCCGAGCACTTAGCAAATGGGGACAGGATAGGACAGAGTCAACATGGATTTACAAAGGGTAAATCGTGCTTGACTAATCTATTGGAATTTTTTGAGGGAGTAACGGGTAAAATAGATGGGGGAGAGCCAGTAGATGTGGTGTACCTGGACTTCCAAAAGGCCTTCGATAAGGTCCCACATAAAAGATTAGCATGGAAAATTGAAGCTCATGGGATAAAGGGGAAAGTATTGACGTGGATAGAGAACTGGCTGTCAGATAGAAAACAGAGAGTTGGAATAAACGGCTCATTTTCTGAATGGCAGGCAGTAACAAGTGGGGTACCACAGGGATCTGTCCTGGGTCCCCAGCTGTTCACAATTTATATTAATGACCTGGATCAGGGAGTCGAATGCAGCATTTCCAAATTTGCAGACGACACTAAACTAGGAGGGGGGGTGGGCTCAGAGGAGGAGACCAGGAAGCTCCAGAGCGATTTGGACAGACTGGGTGATTGGGCGGATAAATGGCAGATGCACTATAATGTGGACAAGTGCGAAGTTATCCACCTTGGGTGCAGGAACGGGAGGGCAAATTATTATTTAAATGGCAATAAATTGGGAGAGGGGGAAGTACAGAGAGACCTGGGTGTTCTTGTACACCAGTCACTGAAGGCGAGCATGCAGGTGCAACAGGCGGTCAAGAAGGCAAACGGTATGCTGGCCTTCATAGCAAAAGGGTTGGAATACAGGAACAGGGATACCTTGCTGCAGCTGTACAGGGCACTGGTGAGACCACACCTCGAGTACTGTGTACAGTTTTGGTCGCCTCATCTGAGGAAAGATGTTCTTGCCATGGAGGGGGTGCAGCGGCGATTCACCAGGCTGATACCAGGAATGGCGGGATTGACCTATGAGGAGAGACTATGTAGTTTAGGGATGTACACACTGGAGTTTAGAAGATTGAGAGGGGACCTCATAGAAGTGTATAAAATTCTGACAGGTCTAGACAGATTAGATGCAGAAGGAATGTTTCCCTTGGCGGGTGAGAACAGAACTAGAGGACATAATTTAAGGATAAGGGCTAAACCATTTAGGACAGAAATGAGGGGGAATTTCTTCACTCAGAGAGTGGTGAACCTGTGGAACTCATTGCCACAGAGGGCAGTGTACGCCAGCTCATTAAATATATTTAAGAGGGAATTAGATATATTTCTACAGGCAAAAGGGGTTAAGGGTTACGGAGAGAAGGCGGGGACGGGATACTGAATTGAAGGATCAGCCATGATCTCATTAAATGGCGGAGCAGGCTCGAAGGGCCGGATGGCCTACTCCTGCTCCTATCTTCTATGTATCTATGTATCTATAGGCCCATTCTACACAATCTCTCCTCACAGGACAGCCCTCTCATCACAGGAATCAGTCTAGTGAACCTTCGTTGCACTGCCTCCAAGGCAAGTATATCCTTCCTCAGATAAGGAGACCAGAACTGTGCACAGTACTCCAGGTGTGGTCTCACCAAGGCCCTGTACAATTGTAGCAAGACTTCCTTACTCTTATACTCCAACCCCACTTGCAATAAAGGCCAACATGCCATTCGCCTTCCTAATTGCTTGCTAACTCTCTGTGTTTCCTGTACGAGGACACCCAAATCTCTCTGAACACCAACATTTAAAAGTTTCTTGCCATTTAAAAGATACTCCTGTCTTTCTATTTGTCCTACCAAAGTGAATAGACTTCGAACTCTGCCCCTTGACCTGTGAGATTGACTAACTGAGCACTAGGCCGAGATGGAGCCTGGGCCTTTCCTGCTCTGTGTGGGGGGGGGGGGGCCACACTGGGTGTGTGATCAGCTGGCCAATGGGGAGGTGGGCGGATTCTTTCGCCCCCCTGGTCGGACGTCAATGACCGTCCTGTGTTCTGTTTTTCCCCGTGTGGCCCCAGTCGGAGCAGGACCAGGCCGAGAGCGAGGGGGAGGACAGCGCGCTCCTGATGGACCGGCTCTGCAAGTACATCTACGCCAAGGACCGCACGGATCGCATCCGGACCTGCGCCATTCTCTGCCACATCTACCATCACGCCCTGCACAACCGCTGGTTCCAGGCCCGGGACCTCATGCTGATGTCCCACCTACAGGACAACATCCAGCACGCCGACCCACCTGTACAGGTAAGGGGGAGGGGAGTGGGTCACCTGTACAGGTAAGGGGGGGAATGGGTGACACTCTCGCCCTCTGACCTTGATCGTGTGTGACCCCGGGGGGTCGCCCTCTCACGCCCTCTGACCCTGTGTCCCTCGCCCTCAGATCCACTATAACCGGACCAGGGTTGCTCTTTTGCGCCCTCCAGCCCTGACCGCTTGACCCGGGGGGGTCACTCTCTGTTGCTTGTGAGACCGTTTGTGACCCCCAGGGATCTCTCTCTGACCCTGGCGGTCACTCTCTCGCCCTCCGACCCTGACCATTTGACCCCGAGTCGTCACTCTCTTTCGCTGTCTGACCGGGGGGTGGTGGGTGTGGCGTCACACTCGCACCCTCTGACCCTGACTGTGTGACCCTCCGACCCGGGATGGGGAGTGTGCACTCTGACCCCAAACGTGTGTGACTCTAGGGTCAGTCTCTGACCTTGACCGTGTGTGACCCTGGGGGGGGGGGGGGGCGTTATGACCCTGACTGTTTGACCACGGGGTCACTCTCTCCTGACCCTGACCGTGTGTGACCCTGGGGGGGCCGCTCTCTCACGCCCTCTGACCCTGTGACCCTCGCCCTCAGATCCTCTATAACCGGACCATGGTGCAGTTGGGGATCTGCGCCTTCCGTCAGGGGATGACCAAGGACGCTCACAACGCCCTCCTGGACATCCAGTCCAGCGGCCGCGCCAAGGAGCTGCTGGGCCAGGGGCTGCTGATGAGGAACATGCAGGAGAGGAATCAGGAGCAGGAGAAGATCGAGAAGAGGCGGCAGATCCCCTTCCACATGCACATCAACCTGGAGCTGCTGGAGTGCGTGTACCTGGTGTCGGCCATGCTACTGGAGATCCCCTACATGGCGGGCCACGAGTTCGACGCCCGGCGCCGAATGATCAGCAAACAGTTCCACCACCAGCTGAGGGTGGGCGAGAGGCAGCCGCTACTGGGTAAGGACCCCCGCGTGGCACGGTACTGGTCCGCCCCCCGCCCCCTGTCGATTCCCCATTCACCCCCGCCCGCTGCCGATTCACCCCCCGCCGATTCACCCCCACCCGCTGCCGATTCACCCCCCGCCCGCTGCCGATTCACCCCCGCCCCCTGCCGATTCACCGTCCGCCCCCTGCCGATTCACCCCCTGCCGATTCACCCCCACCCGCTGCCGATTCACCGTCCGCCCGCTGCCGATTCACCGTCCGCCCGCTGCCGATTCACCCCCGCCCGCTGCCGATTCACCGTCCACCCCCGCCCGCTGCCGATTCGCCGTCCACCCCCGCCCGCTGCCGATTCGCCGTCCACCCCCGCCCGCTGCCGATTCGCCGTCCACCCCCGCCCGCTGCTGATTCACCCCCGCCCGCTGCCCATTCACCGTCCGCCCGCTGCCGATTCACCATTCGCCCCCGCCCGCTGCCGATTCACCGTCCGCCCCCGCCCGCTGCCGATTCACCGTCCGCCCGCTGCCGATTCACCCCGCCCGCTGCCGATTCACCCCCGCCCGCTGCCGATTCACCGCTCACCCCCGCCAGCTGCCGATTCACCGTCCGCCCCCGCCAGCTGCCGATTCACCGTCCGCCCCCGCCAGCTGCCGATTCACCGTCCGCCCCCGCCCGCTGCCGATTCACCGTCCACCCCCGCCCGCTGCCGATTCGCCCCCGCCCGCTGCCGATTCACCGCCCGCCCCCGCCCGCTGCCGATTCACCCCGCCCGCTGCCGATTCACCGTCCGCCCCCGCCCGCTGCCGATTCACCCCCCGCCCGCCGCCGATTCACCGTCCGCCCCCGCCCGCCGCCGATTCGCGCCCGCCCGCTGCCGATTCACCATCCACCCCCGCCCGCTGCCGATTCACCATCCACCCCCGCCCGCTGCCGATTCACCATCCACCCCCGCCCGCTGCCGATTCACCGTCCACCCCCGCCCGCTGCCGATTCAGCGTTCACC
The DNA here is from genome assembly GCA_030390025.1 of Squalus acanthias. Classification (NCBI taxonomy): domain Eukaryota; kingdom Metazoa; phylum Chordata; class Chondrichthyes; order Squaliformes; family Squalidae; genus Squalus; species Squalus acanthias. The sequence continues at coordinate 8,333 of JASTWF010002929.1, read as the reverse complement.
CCCGCCCGCTGCCGATTCAGCGTTCACCCCCGCCCGCTGCCGATTCACCGTCCGCCCCCGCCCGCTGCCGATTCACCGTCCGCCCCCGCCCGCTGCCGATTCACCGTCCGCCCTCGCCCGCTGCCGATTCACCCCGCCCGCTGCCGATTCACCGTCCGCCCCCGCCCGCCGCCGATTCACCCCCGCCCGCCGCCGATTCACCGTCCGCCCCCGCCCGCCGCCGATTCACCCCCGCCCGCCGCCGATTCACCGTTCGCCCCCGCCCGCCGCCGATTCACCCCCGCCCGCCGCCGATTCACCGCTGCCGGTTCACCCCCGCCCTCTCCACCCCCCCCTGAGGAGAGTGATAGACTACAAGAAGACACAGACAGGCTGGTGAAATAGGCGGACACGTGGCAGATGAAATTTAACACAGAAAAGTGCAAAGTGATGCATTTTGGTAGGAAGAACGAGGAGAGGCAATATAAACTAAAGGGTACAATCCTGAAGGGGGTGCATGAACAGAGAGACCTGGGGGTATGTGGCACAAATCGTTGAAGGTGGCAGGGCAGGTTGAGAAAGCAGTTTAAAAATGTTTACGGGATCCTGGGCTTCATAAATAGAGGCATAGTGTACAAAAGCAAGGAAGTTTTGATGAACCTTTATAAAACACTGGTTCAGCCCCAACTGGAGTATTGAGTCCAATTCTGGGCACCGCACTTTAGGAAGGATGTGAAGGCCTTAGAGAGGGTGCAGAAAAGATTTACCAGAATGATTCCAGGGATGAGGGACTTCAGTTACGTTGATAGACTGGAGAAGCTGGGGGTTGTTCTCCTTGGAGCAGAGAAGATTGAGAGGAGATTTGATAGAGGTGTTCAAAATCATGAGGGGTCTGGACAGAGCAGAGAGAGAGAAACTGTTCCCATTGGTGGAAGGGTCGAGAACCAGAGGACACAGATTTAAGGTGATTGGCAGAAGAACCAAAGGCGACTTGAGGAGAAACTTTTTTGCGCAGCGACTGGTTAGGATCTGGAATGCACTGCCCGAGAGGGTGGTGGAGGCAGACTCGATCGCGGCTTTCAAAAGGGAGTTGGATAAGTACCTGAAGGAAAGAAATTGTCCGGGTAACGGGGAAAGGGCGGGGGAGTGGGACTGGCTGAAGAGCTCTTGCAGAGAGCCGGCACGGGCTCGACGGGCCGAATGGCCTCCTCCTGTGCTGGAACCAGTCTATGATTCTATGAGTTGTCTGCTTTGCGCCCCCACCCCTCCCCCAGGGCCCCCGGAGAGTATGAGGGAGCATGTGGTCGCAGCGTCCAAGGCCATGAAGATGGGTGACTGGAAAACCTGCAACAACTTCATCATCAACGAGAAGATGAACGCCAAGGTCTGGGATCTCTTCCCCGCCGCGGACAAGGTCCGAGACATGCTGGTCAGGTACGGTGATTGTCCCGGTCACCCGGCATCGAGTTACACCCCCCGAACTCCTCGATTAGATTCCAGCCTGTAACTCACTCCCGGGTATCTGTTATTCTATATATAAACCCCCGAACCCCTCAATTAGATTCCAGCCTGTAACTCACTCCCGGGTATTTGTTATTCTATATATATAAACCCCCCCGAACCGCCTGATTAGATTCCAGCCTGTAACTCACTCCCGGGTATCTGTTATTCTATATATAATCCCCCCGAACTCCTCGATTAGATTTCAGCCTGTAACTCACTCCCGGGTATCTGTTATTCTATATATAAACCTCCCGAACCACTCGATTAGATTCCAGCCTGTAACTCACTCCCGGGTATCTGTTATTCTATATATAAACCCCCCGAACCCCTGGATTAGATTCCAGCCTGTAACTCACTCTTGGGTATCTGTTATTCTATATATAAACCCCCGAACCCCTCAATTAGATTCCAGCCTGTAACTCACTCCCGGGTATTTGTTATTCTATATATATAAACCCCCCGAACCGCCTGATTAGATTCCAGCCTGTAACTCACTCCCGGGTATCTGTTATTCTATATATAATCCCCCCGAACCCCTCGATTAGATTTCAGCCTGTAACTCACTCCCGGGTATCTGTTATTCTATATATAAACCTCCCGAACCCCTGGATTAGATTCCAGCCTGTAACTCACTCTTGGGTATCTGTTATTCTATGTATAAACCCCCCGAACTCCTCGATTAGATCCCAGCCTGTACCTCACTCCCGGATATCTGTTATTCTATATATAAACACCCCGAACCCCTCGATTAGTATCCAGCCTGTAACTCACTCCCGGGTATCTGTTATTCTATATATAAACCCCCCGAACCCCTTGATTAGATTCCAGCCTGTAACTCACTCCCGGGTATCCGTTATTCTATATATAAACCCCCCGAACCCCTCGATTAGATTCCAGCCAGTCTCCTCTTTCCCTCTCGAATTCTGTGCAGTTTATGCAAACTCTTACATATTGATAATCCGTCTGAATTCTTATTTTTGACAGGAAGATTCAAGAGGAGTCTCTCCGCACCTATCTCTTCACGTATAGCAGTGTGTATGACTCTATTAGGTGAGTATAGCGGTTATCAATGCTCAGTATTTACAGGTGCGAGTCTCCTCTCACCTCTCATCATCCCACCCCATTACCAGAATGATACCCAGACTCCTAGGGTTAAGTTACGAGGAGAGATTTCACAAACTAGGGTTGTATTCCCTGGAATTTAGAGGGTTAAGGGCTGATCTGATCGAAGTTTTCAGGATATTAAGGGGAACAGATAGGGTGGATAGAGAGAAACTATTTCCGCTGGTTGGGGAGTCTAGGACCAGGGGGCAGAGTCTAAAAATCAGAGCCAGACCTTTCAGGAGTGAAGTTAGGAAACACTTCTACACACAAAGGGTGGGAGAAGTTTGGAACTCTCCTCCGCAAACGGCAATTGATGCTGGGGGGTCAACTGTTAATTTTAAATCGGAGATTGATAGATTTGTTGTTAACCCGAGGTATTCAGGGATGTGGGCAAAGGCGGGTATGTGGAGTGAGGTCACAGATCAGCCACGGTCAGTTTTGGTCGCCTTATCTGAGGAAGGATGTTCTTGCCATGGAGGGAGTGCAGCGAAGATTCACCAGACTGATACCTGGGATGGCAGGAATGACGTATGAAGAGAGATTGGGGCGATTGGGCTTGTATTCGCTGGAGTTTAGAAGAATGAGAGGGGATCTCATTGAAACTTATAAAATTCTGACAGGACTAGACAGACTAGATGCAGGAAGGATGTTCCCGATGGCGGGGGAGTCCAGAACCAGGGGTCACAGTCTAAGGATAAGGGGTAAGCCATTTAGGACTGAGATGAGGAGGAATTTCTTCACCCAGAGAGTGGTGAACCTGTGGAATTCTCTACCACAGAAGGCAGTAGAGGCCAATTCATTAAATAGATTCAAGAAGGAGTTAAGAAATATATCTAAGGCTAAAGGGATCAAGGGATATGGGGAGAAAGCAGGGACAGGGTACTGAGTTTGGATGATCAGCCATGATCTCATCGAATGGCGGAGCAGGCTCGAGGGGCCGAATGGCCTACTCCTGCTCCTATGGTCCTTTCTCCCTCATGTGTTTATCTAGCTTCCCCTTAAATGCATCTGTGCTATTCGCCTCAACCACTCCCTGTGGTAGTGGTTCCCACATTACACAGTGTCTGCACTCCAATAGAGTACTTCATTGGCTGTAAAGCGCTTTGAGATGTCCGGTGGTCATGAAAGGCGCCATATAAATTTAAGTCTGTCTTTCTTTCAGTGAGTTCCACATTCTCACCACTCTCTGATAAAGAAGTTTCTCCTGAATTAACTGTTAGATTTATTAGTGACTATCTTATATTGATGGCCCCTGGTTCTGGTCTCCCCCACAAGTGGAAACATCTTTCCCTCAACCTTCTCTTTTCTAGAGAAAAGAGCCCCTGCCTGTTTAATCTTTCCTGCTAGTTATAACCTGTGCACAGCGTTCGAACTGTGCACGGTGCTCCAAATGTGGTCTAACCAGACCAGAACTGTGCACAGTGCTCCAAGTGTGGTCTAACCAGACCAGAACTGTGCACAGTGCTCCAAGTGTGGTCTAACCAGACCAGAACTGTTCACAGTGCTCCAAGTGCGGTCTAACCAGACCTGAACTGTACACAGTGCTCCAAGTGTGGTCTAACCAGACCAGAACTGTGCACAGTGCTCCAAGTGTGGTCTAACCAGACCGGCGCCGTGCACAGTGCTCCCAGTGCGGTCTAACCAGACCAGAACTGTGCACAGTGCTCCAAGTGTGGTCTAACCAGACCAGAACTGTGCGCAGTGCTCCAAGTGTGGTCTAATCAGACCAGAACTGTGCACAGTGCTCCAAGTGTGGTCTAACCAGACCAGAACTGTGCACAGTGCTCCAAGTGTGGTCTAACCAGACCGGAACTGTGTACAGTGCTCGAAGTGTGGTCTAACCAGACCAGAACTGTGCACAGTGCTCCCAGTGTGGTCTAACCAGACCAGAACTGTGCACAGAGCTCCCAGTGTGGTCTGTCCAAGGTTCTATACCAGTTTAACGTCACTCCTCTGTGTATATATTCTAATCCTATAGAAGTGAGCCCCCAGTGCTTGGTCTGATTTTTTATGGCAAAGCGTCACTTGAGATTCTGAGCAAATCTCCTCTCCCTCCGTCTCTCATTCTCTCTCTCTCTCTCTGCAGTATGCACACACTGGCCGACATGTTCCAGCTGGAGATTCAGAACGTTCACAGCATCATTAGTAAGATGATAATTAATGAGGAATTGATGGTGAGTGGGCTCTGTGTCCTTTAGCCCTGGCGCTGGGAGAGAGGGAGGGCAGGGTGAGTGGGCCCTGGCGCTGAGAGAGAGGGAGCGGAGAGTGAGTGGGCCCTGGCGCTGGGAGAGAGGGAGGGAGGGGCAGGGGCGGAGGGCGAGTGGCACTCTTGCCTCTGAGTCAGAATTTCATGGGTTCGGGCTCCACTCCAGAGACTCGAGCGCCATAATCCAGGCCGACAATCCCCGGTTGCCAGAACTGAGGGAGCGCCGCACTGTCGGAGGGGCAGTACTGAGGGAGCGCCGCACTGTCGAAGGGGCACTACTGAGGGAGCGCTTCACTGTCGGAGGGGCAGTACTGAGGGAGCGCCGCACTGTCGAAGGGGCACTACTGAGGGAGCGCTTCACTGTCGGAGGGGCACTACTGAGGGAGCGCTTCACTGTCGGAGGGGCAGTACTGAGGGAGCGCCGCATTGTCGGAGGGGCAGTACTGAGGGAGCCTCGCACTGTCGGAGGGGCAGTACTGAGGGAGCGCCGCACTGTCGGAGGGGCAGTACTGAGGGAGCCTCGCACTGTCGGAGGGGCAGTACTGAGAGAGCGCTGCACTGTCGGAGGGGCAGTACTGAGGGAGCGCCGCACTGTCGGAGGGGCAGTACTGAGGGAGTGCCGCACTGTCGGAGGGGCAGTACTGAGGGAGCGCCGCACTGTCGGAGGGGCAGTACTGAGGGTGCGTCGCACTGTCGGAGGGGCAGTACTGAGGGAGCGCCGTACTGTCGGAGGGTCAGTACTGAGGGAGCGCCGCACTGTCGGAGGTGCAGTACTGAGGGAGTGCCGCACTGTCGGAGGGGCAGTACTGAGAGAGAGCCGCACTGTCGGAGGGGCAGTACTGAGGGAGTGCTGCACTGTCGGAGGGGCAGTACTGAGGGAGTGCTGCACTGTCAGAGGGTCAGTACTGAGGGAGCGCCGCACTGCCGGAGGGGCAGTACCGACGGAGCGCCGCACTGTCGGAGGGGCAGTACTGAGGGAGCGCCGCACTGTCGGAGGGGGCAGTACTGAGGGAGCGCCGCACTGTCGGAGGGGCAGTACTGAGGGAGCGCTGCACTGTCGGAGGGGCAGTACTGAGGGAGCGCTGCACTGTCGGAGGGTCAGTACTGAGGGAGCGCCGCACTGTCTGAGGGTCAGTACTGAGGGAGCGCCGCACTGTCGGAGGGGCAGTACTGAGGGAGTGCTGCACTGTCGGAGGTGCTGTCTTTTGGATGAGACGTTAAACCAAAGACACCGTCTGCCCTCTCGGGTGGACATAAAAGATCCCTCGGCCACTATTTTGAAGAAGAGCTGGGAGGAGTTATCCCTGGTGTCCTGGGGCCAATATCTATCCCTCAACCAACATCACTAAAAACAGATTAACTGGTCATTATCACATTGGTGTTTGTGGGATCGTCCTGGGCACAAATTGGCTGCCGAGTTTCCGACATTACAAGTGACTAAATTTCAAAAGTACTTAATTGGTTGCAAAGCACTTTGGGACGTCCTGAAGTCGTGAAAGGCGCTATAGAAATGGATGTTTTCTAAACTCCCCCAACAAGCCTCCTGTGAGGCACTTTATCCAGTGCCTTCTGCTAGTCCATATACTCCGCATCCACCTCTACCAAACCTCCTGTGAGGCACTTTATCCAGTGCCTTCTGCTAGTCCATATACTCCACATCCACCTCTAACAAACCTGTGAGGCACTTTATCCAGTGCCTTCTGCTAGTCCATATACTCCACATCCACCTCTAACAAACCTCCTGTGAGGCACTTTATCCAGTGCTTTCTGCACAGTCCACATACTCCACATCCACCTCTAACAAACCTCCTGTGAGGCACTTTATCCAGTGCCTACTGCTAGTCCATATACTCCACATCCACCTCTACCAAACCTGTGAGGCACTTTATCCAGTGCCTACTGCTAGTCCATATACTTCACAACCACCTCTAACAAACCACCTGTAAGGCACTTTATCCAGTGCCTTCTGCTAGTCCATATACTCCACATCCATCTCTAACAAACCTCTTGTGAGGCACTTTATCCAGTGCCTTCTGCTAGTCCATATACTCCACATCCACCTCGAACAAACCTCCTGTGAGGCACTTTATCCGGTGCCTTCTGCTAGTCCATATACTCCACATCCACCTCTAACAAACCTGTGAGGCACTTTATCCTGTGCTTTCTGCACAGTCCATATACTCCACATCCACCTCCAACAAACCACCTGTGAGGCACTTTATCCAGTGCCTTCTGCTAGTCCATATACTCCACCTCTACTGCACTTGCCTTTGTCTGTCCGACGCGGAAGGTTTGGGGCTCTTTATCCCCTCCCCCCGGAGGGAGGGAGGGAGGGAGGGGGTGATGCCTGTTCCTCGCCTTTGACTGACCCGCTCTCTCTCTCTTCCTTCCCCCCCCCCCCTCCCCGCAATAGGCCTCGCTGGACCAGCCCACGCAGACGGTGGTGATGCATCGCACGGAGCCCACATCCCTGCAGAACATGGCCCTCCAGCTGGCCGAGAAACTGGGCAACCTGGTGGAGAACAACGAGCGGGTCTTTGACCTGAAGCAGGGCACGTACGGCGGGTACTTCAGCCGAGGTAAGCGGGGGAGGGGGGGGGCACCGGGGGAGGGGGGGGGCCGGGGGAGTGGGGGGGGGGTGCGGCATCACAGCTTAGAAACATAGAAGATAGGAGCAGGAGTAGGCCATTCGGCCCCTCGAGCCTGCTCCGCCATTCAATGAGATCATGGCTCATCATCCAAATTCAGTACCCTGTACCTGCCTTCTCCCCATATCCCTTGATCCCTTTAGCCTTAAGAAATATATCTAACTCTTCTTGAATATATTTAATGATTTGGCCTCAACTGCCTTCTGTGGTAGAGAATTCCACAGGTTCACCACTCTCTGGGTGAAGAAATTCCTCCTCATTTCTGTCCTAAATGGCAAATGGCTTACCCCTTATCCTTAGACTGTGACCCCTGGTTCTGGACTCCCCCGCCATCGGGAACATCCTTCCTGCATCTAGTCTGTCTAGTCCTGTTAGAATTTTATAAGTTTCAATGAGATCCCCTCTCATTCTTCTAAACTCTAGCGAATATAAGCCTAATCGACCCAATCTCTCTTCATACGTCATTCCTGCCATCCCAGGTATCAGCCTGGTGAATCTTCGCTGCACTCCCTCCATGGCAAGAACATCCTTCCTCAGATAAGGCGACCAAAACTGCACACAATACTCAAGGTGTGGCCTCACCAAGGCCCTGTACAACTGCAGCAAGACATCCTTGTTCCTGTACTCAAACCCTTTCGCTATGAAGGCCAACATACCATTTGCCTTCTTAACCGCCTGCTGCACCTGCATGCTTACCTTCAGCGACTGGTGCACAAGGACACCCAGGTCTCGTTGCACTTCCCCTTCTCCCAATCTATCGCCGTTCAGATAATAATCTGTCTTCCTGTTTTTGCCACTGAAGTGGATAACCTCGCATTTATCCACATTATACTGCATCTGCCATGCATCTGCCCAATCACCCAACCTGTCCAAATCATCCTGGAGTTTCTCTC
>JASTWF010002928.1:0-14210 GCA_030390025.1 Squalus acanthias | reverse complement strand
GGGAGAGTGTGTGGGACGGGGGGAGAGTGTGTGGGACGGGGAGAGTGTCTGGGATGGGGGGAGAGAGTGTGGGACGGGGAGAGTGTGTGGGACGGGGGGGGGGAGTGTGTGAGACAGGGAGAGTGTGTGGGACGGTGAATTTGGAGTTTAGTAGGAATAAGAGCGGAAAGATCGTCACATCACTCGTCTCCGCCCTTGCCTCAGCTCATCTGCTGCTGAAACCCTCATCCATGCCTTTGTTACCTCTAGACTTGACTATTCCAACGCACTCCTGGTTGGCCTCCCACATCCCATGGATTGGAGGGTAGCTAACGTTACCCCACTATTCAAAAAGTGGGGTAGGGAAAAAGCAGGTAATTACAGACCTGTAAGCCTTACATCAGTTGTGGGCAAAATGCTGGAGTCCATCATTAAGGATGAAATAGCGGAGCACTTAGCAAATGGGGACAGGATAGGACAGAGTCAACATGGATTTACAAAGGGTAAATCGTGCTTGACTAATCTATTGGAATTTTTTGAGGGAGTAACTGGTAAAATAGATGGGGGAGAGCCAGTAGATGTGGTGTACCTGGACTTCCAAAAGGCCTTCGACAAGGTCCCACATAAAAGATTAGCATGGAAAATTGAAGCTCATGGGATAAAGGGGAAAGTATTGACGTGGATAGAGAACTGGCTGTCAGATAGAAAACAGAGAGTTGGAATAAACGGCTCATTTTCTGAATGGCAGGCAGTAACAAGTGGGGTACCACAGGGATCTGTCCTGGGTCCCCAGCTGTTCACAATTTACATTAATGACCTGGATCAGGGAGTCGAATGCAGCATTTCCAAATTTGCAGACGACACTAAACTAGGAGGGGGGGTGGGCTCAGAGGAGGAGACCAGGAAGCTCCAGAGCGATTTGGACAGACTGGGTGATTGGGCGGATAAATGGCAGATGCACTATAATGTGGACAAGTGCGAAGTTATCCACCTTGGGTGCAGGAACGGGAGGGCAAATTATTATTTAAATGGCAATAAATTGGGAGAGGGGGAAGTACAGAGAGACCTGGGTGTTCTTGTACACCAGTCACTGAAGGCGAGCATGCAGGTGCAACAGGCGGTCAAGAAGGCAAACGGTATGCTGGCCTTCATAGCAAAAGGGTTGGAATACAGGAACAGGGATACCTTGCTGCAGCTGTACAGGGCACTGGTGAGACCACACCTCGAGTACTGTGTACAGTTTTGGTCGCCTCATCTGAGGAAAGATGTTCTTGCCATGGAGGGGGTGCAGCGGCGATTCACCAGGCTGATACCAGGAATGGCGGGATTGACCTATGAGGAGAGACTATGTAGTTTAGGGATGTACACACTGGAGTTTAGAAGATTGAGAGGGGACCTCATAGAAGTGTATAAAATTCTGACAGGTCTAGGCAGACTAGATGCAGAAGGAATATTTCCCTTGGCGGGTGAGAACAGAACTAGAGGACATAATTTAAGGATAAGGGCTAAACCATTTTGGACAGAAATGAGGGGGAATTTCTTCACTCAGAGGGTGGTGAACCTGTGGAACTCATTGCCACAGAGGGCAGTGTACGCCAGCTCATTAAATATATTTAAGAGGGAATTAGATATATTTCTACAGGCAAAAGGGGTTAAGGGTTACGGAGAGAAGGCGGGGACGGGATACTGAATTGGAGGATCAGCCATGATCTCATTAAATGGCGGAGCAGGCTCGAAGGGCCGGATGGCCTACTCCTGCTCCTATCTTCTATGTATCTATGTATCCCACCCAACAATACTTGAGGTCATCCAATACTCGGCTGCCCGTGTCCTAACTCGCACCAAGTCCCGTTCGCCCATCACTCCTGCGCTCGCTGACCTACATTGGCTCCCCGTTAAGCAGCGCCTCGAGTTCAAAATTCTTCTCCTTATTTTCAAATCCCTCCATGGCCTCGCCCCCTCCCTATCTCTATAATCTCCTCCAGCCCCACAACACCCCCGAGATATTTGCGCTCCTCTAATTCTGCCCTCTTGAGCATCCCTGATTGTAATCGCTCAACCTTTGACCTCCTGTAGCCTCAGCTCTAATCTCTGGAATTCCCTCCCTAAACCTCTCCGCCTCGCTAATTCTCTTTCCTCCTTTAAGACGCTCCTTAAAACTTAGCTCTTTGACCAAGCTTTTGGTCACCTGCCCTAATTTATCCTTATGTGGCTCGGTCTCAAATTTTTTGTCTTACAATACTCCTGTGTAGCGCCTTGGGATGTTTCACTATGTTAAAGGCGCTATATAAATACAAGTTGTTGTTGTTGTTGAAAGTTCAGAGGAGAATTGACCATTGTAGTATTAACAAAATAGAGATAGGAAGGAAATATAAATGGATTCCGGGAAAGCGGAGAGAAATGTGATTAGAGTAGAGGCCATCAAAGGGATGATGGCACCGGCACCGGGACTGGCACTGGCACCGGGACTGGCACCGGACTGGCACCGGCACCAGCATTTACATTGGCAAACAGTGCCAGCGCAATAGCACCGGCACCAGCATTGACACCAGCACAGCAGCTACACCAGCACCTACACCAGCACAGCACCTACAACCAGCACAGCACCTACACCAGCACCTACACCAGCACAGCACCTACACCAGCACAGCACCTACACCAGCACAGCACCTACACCAGCACAGCAACTACACCAGCACCTACACCAGCACAGCACCTACAACCAGCACAGCACCTACACCAGCACCTACACCAGCACAGCACCTACACCAGCACAGCACCTACACCAGCACAGCAACTACACCAGCACAGCACCTACACCAGCACCTACACCAGCACAGCACCTACACCAGCACATCAACTACACCAGCACCTACACCAGCACAGCACCTACACCAGCACAGCACCTACACCAGCACCTACACCAGCACAGCACCTACACCAGCACAGCACCTACACCAGCACAGCAACTACACCAGCACAGCACCTACACCAGCACCTACACCAGCACAGCACCTACACCAGCACCTACACCAGCACAGCACCTACACCAGCACAGGCACCTACACCAGCACCTACACCAGCACAGCACCTACACCAGCACAGCACCTACACCAGCACAGCACCTACACCAGCACAGGCACCTACACCAGCACCTACACCAGCACAGCACCTACACCAGCACAGGCACCTACACCAGCACAGCACCTACACCAGCACAGCAACTACACCAGCACCTACACCAGCACAGCACCTACACCAGCACAGCACCTACACCAGCACCTACACCAGCACAGCACCTACACCAGCACAGCACCTACACCAGCACAGCACCTACACCAGCACATCAACTACACCAGCACCTACACCAGCACAGCACCTACACCAGCACAGCACCTACACCAGCACAGCAACTACACCAGCACAGCACCTACACCAGCACCTACACCAGCACAGCACCTACACCAGCACCTACACCAGCACAGCACCTACACCAGCACAGGCACCTACACCAGCACCTACACCAGCACAGCACCTACACCAGCACAGCACCTACACCAGCACAGCACCTACACCAGCACAGGCACCTACACCAGCACCTACACCAGCACAGCACCTACACCAGCACAGGCACCTACACCAGCACAGCACCTACACCAGCACAGCAACTACACCAGCACCTACACCAGCACAGCACCTACACCAGCACAGCACCTACACCAGCACAGCACCTACACCAGCACCTACACCAGCACAGCACCTACACCAGCACAGCACTACACAGCATAGCACCTACACCAGCACCTACACCAGCCAATAGCACCTACACAGCACCTACAGCCAGCACAGCACCTACACACAGACACCTACACAGCACAGCACCTACACCAGCACCTACCACCAGCACAGCACCTACAGCACAGCAACAGCACCTCACCAGCACAGCACTACACCAGCACAGGCACCTACACCAGCACAGCACCGCACTACACCAGCACAGGCACCTACACCAGCCAGCACCTAAACCAGCACCTACACCAGCACAGGCACCTACACCAGCACAGCACCTACACCAGCACCTACACCAGCACAGGCACCTACACCAGCACAGCACCTACACCATCATCCTACACCAGCACAGCACCTACACCACACAGCACCTACACCAGGCACAGCACCTACACCAGCACAGCAACTACACACCACACCTACACCAGCACAGGCACCTACACCCACACAGGCACCTACACCAGCACAGCATACCCCAGCACTAGCACCTACACCAGCACTACACTAGCACCAGCACCTGACACCAGCACAGCACCTACAGCCAGCTACACCGTCACCGACCCTACACCAGCACCAGCACCTACACCCAGCACACTACACCAGCACAGCACCTACACCACAGCACACGCACCTACACCAGCACAGCACCTACACCAGCACAGCACCTACACCAGCACTACACCAGCACAGCACCTACACCCAGCACAGCACCTACACCAGGCACCTACACCAGCACAGCACCTACACCAGCACAGCACCTACACCAGCACCTTCAACCAGCACAGCACCTACACCAGCACAGCACCTACACCAGCACAGCACCTACACCACACAGCATCTACAACCAGCACCTACACCAGCACAGCACCTACACCAGCACAGCACCTACACCAGCAACTAGCACCTGCACAGGCACCTACACCAGCACAGCACCTACACCAGCACCTACACCAGCACAGCACCTACACCAGCACAGCACCTACACCAGCACCTACACCAGCACAGCACCTACACCAGCACAGCACCTACACCAGCACAGCATCTACACCAGCACAGCACCTACACCAGCACCTACACCAGCACAGGCACCTACACCAGCACAGAACCTACACCAGCACCTACACCAGCACAGCACCTACACCAGCACAGCACCTATACCAGCACAGCACCTATACCAGCACCTTTACCAGCACAGCACCTACATCAGCACCTACACCAGCACCTACACCAGCACAGCATCTACACCAGCACAGCACCTACACCAGCACCTACACCAGCACAGCACTTACACCAGCACAGGCACTTACACCAGCACAGGCACTTACACCAGCACTGGCACCTACACCAGCACAGTCATTTACACCAGCACAGGCACTTACACCAGCACAGGCACTTACACCAGCATAGCACCGACACCAGCACAGCACCGACACCAGCACAGGCACCTACACCAGCACAGGCAGTTACACCAGCACAGGCACCTACACCAGCACCTATACCAGCACAGCACCGACACCAGCACAGGCACCTACACCAGCACAGGCACTTACACCAGCACAGGCACCTACACCAGCACAGCCACTTACACCAGCACAGGCACTTACACCAGCACAGGCACCTACACCAGCACAGGCACTTACACCAGCACTGGCACCTACACCAGCACAGCACCTATACCAGCACAGCACCTACAACAGCACAGCACCTACAGCAGCACAGCACCTACACCAGCACAGCACTTACACCAGCACAGGCACTTACACTAGCACAGGCACCTACACCAGCACAGGCACTTACACCAGCACAGGCACTTACACCAGCACAGGCACCTACACCAGCACAGCCACTTACACCAGCACAGGCACTTACACCAGCACAGGCACCTACACCAGCACAGGCACTTACACCAGCACTGGCACCTACACCAGCACAGCACCTATACCAGCACAGCACCGCCACCAGCACAGGCACTTACACCAGCACAGCACCGACACCAGCACAGGCACCTACACCAACACAGGCACCTACACCAGCACAGCACCGACACCAGCACAGGCACCTACACCAGCGCAGGCACCTACACCAGCACAGCACTTACACCAGCACAGCACCTACACCAGCACTGACACAACAGGTCAAATGGCCTACTTTTGAGCTGAAATATTTGTGATTGCAAGACAACTTGCACCAGAGTGAGTTTGGAGTCCAGAGGGTATTGAAGAACCAGACCAGAACCATCTTCCTGTGTACGTTGACAATCGGTTCCCTGCACCTTTTCCAGTACTCTGGGAACATGAGAGCAAAATCTGCTCATTGGAAAAAATGGTATTGTTAGTCAATTCCTAAATAAACTTGGGTTTGACTCTGACCTACCTGAAGAGCGATCTTGTAATCTATCCCTGGCTGAAGTCTGTTCACATCATTGTCCCACAGCGTCTGAACAATGCCCGATAATTCCATATTGCTTTGCATTCTAAACAGAGCAGAGAATACTATTTGAGAAGATGGAGCTGGACATTCTGGGGGTGAAATTCACGTAGGAATTGAAGTCGGTTGAAAGGAAAATGTGGCAGAGTGTATAACCAGGGCTCGGTCCATCACCACCCTTTTTTACCCCAGCTGAGGTAGAATTTCCCCAAATCATTCAATGACATGTGGGATTAATTTTTAAATATGTGAATCACACTTTCCCCTTAACCCTGAGGGTAAACGCATCACGGTCCCACCTCAACGTCTGCTCAATGCTCAGGTAGGGAGATGTTGGCGTTATGACTGGGTAGCCTCACATGTCCACTATCATGAATAGTAATAAGTCGCACAACACCAGGTTATAGTCCAACAGTTTTATTTGAAATCACAAGCTTTCGGAGCGGCTGCTCCTTCGTCAGGTGAAAGCTCGTGATTTCAAATAAAGCTGTTGGACTAGAACCTGGTGTTGTGCGACTTCTCACTTTTGTCCACCCCAGTCCAACACCGGCATCTCCGCATCTTGAATAGTAATGTTAGGGCAGAAAAGTTCATTTTTTTATTTAAGGTTCTATTCTCCTGAACTTCCCCTCAGTATCCTTAATGTGATTCTCGATCCAATCATCCTGAATCCCATTCCTGATAGTAATTAGCCCAGCCCCAGTTTGAACCATGTCATGGTTTCCAAATCCCACATTCGCCGCTGCTGATTTGTTCCACAATGCCAGCAGCTTCTGAACTAAAACAAATCTTCTGTTTTCCTCTGACACCTCTAACCTTAAATTGCATTCCCAGTCCTCGAATCCTGGGCCCAAGAGAACTGCCCTGGATCCAATTTATCCTGAACCATGAAAACCTTAATGTCCTGACCAGCTCGCCATTCCCTCTCTTGTTCTCCAGAGTAACATCCCAGGGTGGGCAGTCCTTCCACATAACCCAACCCTCCCATTTCAGGAATCAGTCTTGTAGCCTTTCTCCAGAGAAGGGGAATGATCAGAGGTGAGAGCCTGACTGATTTATTCACACTCAGGCCAATTGTAACACTCACTCAGCGGCACTCGCTGAAATCAGGTAACTCAGCACAACTGAGGGATGGAACCTGAACCCTTTCTGGTTTGTATACCTCAGTGGCACAATTGAAGGGGCACATCCATGGAGTTGTTGGCGTTAACCATTTAATCTACTTCCACAGCCCATATACACGCTGCCCTATCATGGACTCTACCCAGCCATTTAATCTTCTCACACAACCCATGTACACTTGGCCCCCAGGCTGGGCTCCTGTCTCCGACCTCCCCTAGGGTACGTTGGTCCCTCTGGGGACCAGCTCTCAATCAGTATATCTGTGCAGACACTCCACATTGCTGGGATTCATTCGCTGTTCTGGAGTCTGGGTGGCGTGGGGAGCCTTCAGTGCTGAGTGGGGAGTGACTTTGATGCGAGTAAGTTATGGGTTTGTGGTGCCACTGTTCAATGGGGTCCGACTGGGATTGTCCAGTGCATTAAAGGACTGCCATTTGGATTCTTACACCCATTCCATCTGTAAATCCTTTTCAAAAAATGCAGTTTAGAAAGTCTTACCTTACTTGATGCCACCTTTAGAGTGACCATTGAGGACTGCCCTTCACTCTGGTACCTGCGCACTCACCCACGTGTAGCCTGTGCTAGGTGTCGTCCAGGTCCCACTGCCGTCACATGTCATACAGTCAGACACCCACGTGCTTGATGAACCTTGCGGTCAGAGCCCCGGGCACTCCTGTCCTCTCACTGTCCGCACGTTGGTCAGCTTTTGTGCACCTTCTTGGACGTCATTGTTCAACTGTCATTGTTGGAGCCCCTGGACAACCAATAGAAGGGCCTTGCCTCATTACCTCCCTGTGAAGTGAGGACAATGGAATGAGTCGGGTGAGGCGATCGATCAGCAGAAAGAGCTCGGTCGTGTCAGCACATCGCAGAGCTCTTAAAACAAATAGTGGACCCAGAACACAGAAAACCAGCCAGTCACAATCACCCACGCTTAGCCTCCCTGACCTCTGACCTCACGGGCACAGAGCATGCAGGGTCACAGGGATTACTGTCAGCCTCAATGCTCACATTCAACTGTCCCCAGTGTTCACTAAACTGTAAAAAGAAACATAGGAGTGTTTTACCAGTGAGTAAGACCCCAGATTCAGGGATAAAGCTTGCTATCTGATCGGTGATCTCTATCTCACCTCCAGCCTCCATCCTCTCTGTCACAAATTCTCCCATCTCTCTCTATTTTATCCATCGCAACCCTGCTCAACACACTTTTACCCCTCCTTCTGTTGAAGACTCATTGCACCATCTCCTCCTCTAACTCGTACCTTCCCAAAATCTCAAAGTATACAACTGCTCCCCTCACTCAGTCACCCCTCCCACACAATCAACAGAATTTAAAACCCAAGCTATGTAAAACTTAGTCATAAATTCTTCTCTATAGTACGTTTGTCAACCTTTCCAGAGTCCTGCACTGTGACCTTTGGCCCTGTCACTGGTGTCCTGCACTGTCACCCTTGGCCCAGTCCCTGGTGCCCTGCACTGTCACCCTTGGCCCAGTCCCTGGTGCCCTGCACTGTCACCCTTGGCCCAGTCCCTGGTGCCCTGCACTGTGACCTTTGGCCCAGTCCCTGGTGCCCTGCACTGTCACCCTTGGCCCTGTCCCTGGTGCCCTGCACTGTCACCCTTGGCCCTGTCCCTGGTGCCCTGCACTGTGACCTTTGGCCCTGTCCCTGGTGCCCTGCACTGTCACCCTTGGCCCTGTCCCTGGTGCCCTGCACTGTGACCTTTGGCCCTGTCCCTGGTGCCCTGCACTGTGACCTTTGGCCCTGTCCCTGGTGTCCTGCACTGTGACCCTTGGCCCTGTCGCTGGTGCCCTGCACTGTGACCCTTGGCCCTGTCCCTGGTGCCCTGCACTGTCACCCTTGGCCCTGTCCCTGGTGCCCTGCACTGTGACCTTTGGTCCTGTCCCTGGTGCCCTGCACTGTGACCTTTGGCCCTGTCCCTGGTGTCCTGCACTGTGACCCTTGGCCCTGTCGCTGGTGCCCTGCACTGTGACCCTTGGCCCTGTTGCTGGTGCCCTGCACTGTAACCTTTGGCCCTGTCCCTGGTGTCCTGCACTGTAACCTTTGGCCCTGTCCCTGGTGTCCTGCACTGTGACCCTTGGCCCTGTCCTTCGTGCCCTGTGCCCTGCACTGTGACCTTTGACCTTGTACCAACTGCCATGGGACGGTCCGACAGGTTTCTCCCCCTCCCAATAAAGGTAATACCCAGTAAAATACCAGAATCTCATTCCGTTATGCATCCTTCTCTAACCAGTGCATTCCCATAGTTCGTGGTACCATTCTGGGATCTCTGTCTGCATTTATCCTTCTCACCTACATCTTCCTGGTAAACTGATATTCATCACGTTCCGTTGCTTGAAGATCCTTGCTCTATCTCTGTTGCTGTTGCCGAGATTCTGTTCCACATCCATTGCTCCATGAGAACAGAAATTTCTTCGAATCCTAAATCTGCCTGGAGCTTGTTCGTTCTGAGCCTGCGCCCTATAGTCCGATACCCTGGTGCCATCTGTAAACTCCGAACCTCTCCGTGCTTCAACAGCCTGTATCATGTCCCCTTCAGTCTCTTCCAATAACATAAACAAATAAGGCAATTCAGAGGAGCGTTATCAAACAAAAATTGACATTGCATTTATATAGCACCTTTCATGACCTCGGGACATCATAAAGCGTTTACAGCCAATTAAGTATTTTTGAAGTGCAGTCACTGCTGCCAATTTGCGCACAGCAAGATCCCACAAACAACGATGTGATAATGACCAGATAATCTATTTCAGTGATGCTGATTGAGGGATAAATATTGGCCCAGGGCACTGGGAAGAACTCCCCTGCTCTTCTTTGAATAGTGGCCATGGAATCTTTTAAATCCACCTGAGAGTGCAGATGGGGCCTCGGTTTGAGGTCTCATCCAAAAGACGGCACCACCGACATTGCAGCACTCCCTCAGTACTGCCCCTCCGACAGTACAGCGCTCCCTCAGTACAGCCCCTCCGACAGTACAGCGCTCCCTCAGTACAGCCCCTCCAACAGTGCAGCACTCCCTCAGTACTGCCCCTCCAACAGTGCAGCGCTCCCTCAGTACTACCCCTCCGACTGTGCAGCACTCCCTCAGTACAGACTCTCCGACAGTGCAGCATTCCTCAGTACAGCACCTCCGAAAGTACAGCGCTCCCTCAGTACAGCCCCTCCAACAGTACAGCGCTCCCTCAGTACAGCCCTTCCGACAGTGCAGCGCTCCCTCAGTACAGCCGCTCCGACAGTACAGCGCTCCCTCAGTACTGCCCCTCCAACAGTGCAGCGCTCCCTCAGCACAGTCCCGACGACAGTACAGCGCTCCCTCAGCACAGCCCCGACGACAGTACAGCGCTCCCTCAGTACTACCCCTCCGACATTGCAGCACTCCCTCAGTAAAGCCGCTCCGACATTGCAGTACTCCCTCAGTACAGCCCCTCCGACAGTACAGCACTCCCTCAGTACTGCCCCTCCGACAATACAGTGCTCCCGCAGTACAGCCCATCCGACAGTACAGCGCTCCCTCAGTACAGCCCCTCCGACAGGACAGAACTCCCTCAGTACTGCCCCTCCGACAGTGCAGTGCTCCCTCAGTACTGCCCCTCCGACAGTGCAGTGCTCCGTCAGTACTGCCGCTCTGACAGTGCAGTGCTCCCTCAGTACTGCCCCTCTGACAGTGCAGCACTCCCTCAATTTTGCCCGTCCGACAGTGCAGCGCTCCCTCATTACTGCCCCTCTGACAGTGCAGCGCCCCCTCAGTACTGCCCCTCCGACAATGCAGCGCTCCCTCAGTACTGCCCCTCTGACAGTGAAGCTCTCCCTCAGTACTGCCCCTCTGACAGTGCTGCACTCCCTTAGTACTGCCCCTCCGACAGAGCAGCCCTCCCTCAGTACTGCCCCTCTGACAGTGCAACGCTCCCTCAGTACTGCCCCTCCGACAGTGCAGCGCTCCCTCAGTACTGCCCTCCGACAGTGCAGTGCTCCCTCATTACTGCCCCTCCGACAGTGCAGCGCTCCCTCAGTACTGCCCCTCTGACAGTGCAGCTCTCCCTCAGTTTTGCCGGTCCAACAGAGCAGCACTCCCTCATTACTGCCCCTCTGACAATGCAGCGCTCCCTCGGTACTGCCCCTCCGACAGTGCAGCACTCCCTCAGTACTGCCCCTCCGACAGTGCAGCGTTCCCTCAGTACTGCCCCTCCGACAGTGCAGCACTCACTCAATACTGCCCCTCCGACAGTGCAGCGGTCCCTCAGTACTGCCCCTCTGACAGTGCAGCGCTCCCTCACTAGTGCCCCTCCGACAGTGCAGTGGTCCCTCAGTACTGCCCCTCCGACACTGAAGCGCTCCCTCAGTACTGTCCCTCCGACAGTGCAGCACTCCCTCAGTACTGAGCCTATGACAGTGCAGCGCTCCCTCAGTACTACCCCTCCGACATTGCAGCACTCCCTCAGTAAAGCCGCTCCGACATTGCAGTACTCCCTCAGTACAGCCCCTCCGACAGTACTGCACTCCCTCAGTACTGCCCCTCCGACAATACAGTGCTCCCGCAGTACAACCCATCCGACAGTACAGCGCTCCCTCAGTACAGCCCCTCCGACAGTACAGAACTCCCTCAGTACTGCCCCTCCGACAGTGCAGTGCTCCGTCAGTACTGCCCCTCTGACAGTGCAGCGCTCCCTCAGTACTGCCCCTCTGACAGTGCACCACTCCCTCAATTTTGCCCGTCCGACAGCGCAGCGCTCCCTCATTACTGCCCCTCTGACAGTGCAGCGCCCCCTCAGTACTGCCCCTCCGACAATGCAGCGCTCCCTCAGTACTGCCCCTCTGACAGTGAAGCTCTCCCTCAGTACTGCACCTCCGACAGTGCTGCACTCCCTTAGTACTGCCCCTTTGACAGAGCAGCCCTCCCTCAGTACTGCCCCTCTGACAGTGCAGCGCTCCCTCAGTACTGCCCCTCCGACAGTGCAGCGCTCCCTCAGTACTGCCCCTCCCACAGTGCAGCGCTCCCTCATTACTGCCCCTCCGACAGTGCAGCGCTCCCTCAGTACTGCCCCTCTGACAGTGCAGCTCTCCTTCAGTTTTGCCCGTCCGACAGAGCAGCACTCCCTCATTACTGCCCCTCTGACAGTGCAGTGCTACCTCAGTACCGCCCCTCTGACAATGCAGCGCTCCCTCGGTACTGCCCCTCCGACAGTGCAGCACTCACTCAATACTGCCCCTCCGACAGTGCAGCGGTCCCTCAGTACTGCCCCTCTGACAGTGCAGCGCTCCCTCACTATTGCCCCTCCGACAGTGCAGCGGTCCCTCAGTACTGCCCCTCCGACAGTGCTGCACTCCCTCAGTACTGCCCCCCTGACAGTGCAGCGCTCCCTCAGTCCTGCCCCTCCGACTGTGCAGCGCTCCCTCAGAACTGCCCCTCCGACAGTGCAACGCTCCCTCAGTACTGTCCCTCTGACCCTGCAGCACTCCCTCATTACTGCCCCTCCAACAGTGCCGAGCTCCCTCAGTACTGCCCCTCTGACAGAGCAGCGCTCCCTCAGTTTTGTCCGTCTGACAGTGCAGCGTTCCCTCATTACTGCCCCTCTGACAGTGCAGTGCTCCCTCAGAACCGCCCCTCTGACAATGCAGCGCTCCCTCGGTATTGCCCCTCCGACAGTTCAGCGCTCCCTCGATATTGCCCGTCCGACAGTGCAGCACTCCCTCGGTATTGCCCTTCCGACAGTGCAGCACTCCCTCAGTACAGCCCCTCGGACAGTGCAGCACTCCCTCAATACTGCCCCTCTGACAGTGAAGCGCTCCCTCAGTACTGTCCCTGCGACAGTGCAGCACTCATTCAGCACTGAGCCTCTGACAGTGCAGCGCGCCCTCAGTACTGCCCCTCTGACAGGGAAGTGCTCTCTCACTATTGCCCCTCTGACAGTGCAGCGCTCCCTCAGTACTGCCCCTCCGACAGTGCAGTGCTCCCTCAGTACTGCCCCTCCGAAAGTGCAGCGGTCCCTCAATACTGTCCCTCTGAGAGTGCAGCGCTCCCTCAGTACTGCCCCTCCGACAGTGCAGTGCTCCCTCATTACTGCCCCTCCGACAGTGCAGCGCTCCCTCAGTTTTGCGCCTTCGACAGTGCAGCGCTCCCACAGTACTGCCCCTCCGTCAGTTCAGCGCTCTTCAGTACTGCCCATCCAACAGTGCACTGCTCCCTCATTACTGCCCCTCCGACAGTGCAGCGCTCCCTAAGTTTTGCCCCCGGCAGTGCAGCACTCCCTCATTACTGCCCCTCTGACAGTGCAGTGCTAACTCAGTACTGCCCCTCCGATAGAGCAGCACTCCATCAGTACTGATCCGCTGACAATGCAGCGCTCCCTCAGTACTGAGCCTCTGACAGTGCAGCGCTCCCTCAGTACTGCCCCTCTGACAGTGCAGCGCTCCCTCACTAGTGCCCCTCCGACAGTGCAGTGGTCCCTCAGTACTGCCCCTCCGACACTGAAGCGCTCCCTCAGTACTGTCCCTCCGACAGTGCAGCACTCCCTCAGTACTGAGCCTATGACAGTGCAGCGCTCCCTCAGTACTACCCCTCCGACATTGCAGCACTCCCTCAGTAAAGCCGCTCCGACATTGCAGTACTCCCTCAGTACAGCCCCTCCGACAGTACTGCACTCCCTCAGTACTGCCCCTCCGACAATACAGTGCTCCCGCAGTACAACCCATCCGACAGTACAGCGCTCCCTCAGTACAGCCCCTCCGACAGTACAGAACTCCCTCAGTACTGCCCCTCCGACAGTGCAGTGCTCCCTCAGTACTGCCCGTCCGACAGTGCAGTGCTCCGTCAGTACTGCCCCTCTGACAGTGCAGCGCTCCCTCAGTACTGCCCCTCTGACAGTGCACCACTCC
>JASTWF010002927.1:0-14220 GCA_030390025.1 Squalus acanthias | reverse complement strand
GTACAGTTTTGGAGACTGTGCTCCCAGTGCTAAGTCATGCTTGACTTGAGCCTGGATGGGAGAACCTGGTGCAGAGATCCATGCAGCCGATCGCAGTGGTCCTGATTTTCGAACCAGTAAAACTAGGATGTATGAATCTGACTCGTAATCTGAAGGTCGAGGGGTTCTGTTGTTTTCTGTGCGCAATGAGCTAACTACGCAAACTGCGGTTTCTCTGTAATGTGCGTAACCAAAGATTTGCACAAGTCAATGTATTTGTCTAGTTATTCTCTTGTGATCTGGTGCACTGAAGGGTATAAAGATGATCTATGTGTGTTCTATTTGATATTACACAGGGCTTGGATGGGAATGATAGCGCTGGAAGCCCAGGATCAAAAGGACCAACGGTGACGAAACAAATCCTTTAATTGCATGTTTTCATCTCTCTACTATTCTCTCAGTAACTGGGAAGTCTATTTTTGTTTTCAGTGCTCCCAGTGCAGAGATTGAAGCCAAAATTGGGAATTTAGGCACTTGTCTGTCCATGTCCTTAAAATGTACCTTTTTGACCAATCTTTTGGTCACCTGTCCTAATATCTCCTGAGGTGGCTCGGTGTCAAATTCTGTCTGATTCCGCTCCCGTGAAGCGCCTTGGGACATTTTACTACGTTAAAGGTGCTATATAAATGCAAGTTGTTGTTGTTGGTATTCCATCACATTTTTTTTAACGGATGGAAGGTCATTGGTCGTAAGCCCTGTGTTGACCACACAGAGAACCATCCTCATATAAAAAATTCTCTTAAACGGTGTAATGTTTCTTTGAATAGGTGCAAGTACAACACAGATATCAGCCCTAATGGTCCAGTAGTGTACGTGCACTGTGTTAAAAGAAACTTGTTTCAACCTAGGCCTTTAATGTACTTTTGTGTAACTTGCATAATGCTGTAGAGAGTACACTTATTGTTAGTAATATTTCTGTAATATTAAGCTTCAAATAAACATGAAGAAAAAAAGGCACTAAGCTATTCGACAGTTGGGGAAGGAGTAGGGTCAGCTCAGACTTGTCCTTAAATGATGTCACAAACCAGATGGATAATTTGTCTGAATTCTTCTTCTGGTCAGGGTATGTTTTAAATCTCGTTTATCCTCTGGTCTCCCCGGGAGTGTGAGCCAGCTGTGGCTGATGGTATCTTGCTACCAGACCTCCACCAACGCTGCCCCAACCGGCACCTTGGAGGTGTCCAAGAGTGTCCCAGTAATGAGGTGGCCACTGGTCTTCCCTCTTTCCCCTTCAATAGAAGATGCCTGATCTTTTATTCGGCACCTGCCCCAAGTAATGTAAGTAACACTGAGAACACAGCAGAGTGAGCAACTGAATCTATGTGCTTCTGGTCTATGGTGTTCCAAAGCACAGTGCCGCCTCTATATGTCTGTCAGCCATGGCTCAGTGGTGGCAGTTGCCTCTGAGTCAGAAGGGTAGTGGGTTCAAGTCCCACTCCAGAGGCTTGAGCACATAATCTAGACTGAACAATCCCAGTGCAGTACTGAGGGAGTGCTTTGCTGTTGGAGGTGCCGTCCTTCAGATGAGACGTTAAATCAAGGCACCATCTGCCATCTTCGGTGGATGTAAAAGATTCCATGGCACTATTGGAAGAAGACCAGGGGAATTCTCCCTGGTGTCCTGATCAATATTTATCCCTCAACCAACATCATGAGCAGATTATCTGGTCATTATCTTATTGCTGTTTGTGGGACTTTTGCTGTGATCAAATTGGCTGCCGCTTTTCCTACATTACAAGAGTAGCTACACTTCAAAAAGTATTTTGTTGGGACATCCTGAGGTCGTGAAAGGCTCTGTAGAAATGCAAGTTTTTCTTTTTTCTTTTAATACTAAGAACATCATAACACCTGGGGTGTACAGGAAGTGCGTGCATCTTTTGTGGCATTTTCCACCTTTAAAGGGAAAATTCTTAATGGATCATGGGTAGAATTATCCATCCATGATACTAGTGAATTATTGCACAGGGCAAGTACTACACTGGCTGCCTCTAACCGGAAATTATAAAATAGAGTAACAAGAGATTACTGAGCTACTGATAAATGGGTGGATACTTCGCTTTATTTCATTTGGATTACAAGGCAAGTGGTGTCAGCTTGGTTCAGTTGCTAGCGCCCTCGCCTCTAAGCCAGATGGTTGTGGTTTGAGTCCCATATCGGGGTTTGAGCACATAATCTAGGCTGGCACTCCAGTGCAGTACTGAGGGAATGCTATGTTATTAGAAGAGCTGTCCTTCAGCCAACACACAGAATGTAGCTCATTCTGCCCGTTCCAGCAATTCGGATGAATGTTAAAAATCTCTCGTCCTCTTTGAAGAAGAGCAGGGATTTTTCCCGCTGTCCTGACCAACATTCGCCCTTCAGCCAGTACTCCCTAAAAACTGTCCGTTGCTGTGTGTGAAATCTTGCTTTGTGCAAAATGACTGTTATGTTGTCTACATAAAAATAGTCACTGGTGTCATTTTGACTTTGTGTGAGAGTGTAAAATGGGTAATAGCTAGTCGGCAGCCCATTTTATATCTCACTTGCTATTTGTTTCCATTGCCTTCAACAACTGACTTGCTTTTTACCCGCTTTACACTAACGCATAAAGTCAACATCTACCCCACTGCATTTCAGAGTAATTAATTGTGTGTGAGGAGAGAAAAGTGATAAGCTGCTGTATAAATAGCTTTCTTTCTCTATAATACACTTCCACTTTAAGTTACAGCAATGTTGTGATAAAAATAGTGCCAACAGCTGATCAATGAATCTAATTTATTCTGTCTTCTTATGATTCAAGGGAGTACAAGGGTTTCCTGGCTATCCTGGTCTGCAGGTACTGGTTACATTTGTAAAAAGAGGAGCAATTTTTCTTTTTAGATCTGTACTAAAGGACATAAACCAGTTAATTGTGTACATTGTGTTATGAATTTTCAGGGAGAGGACGGTATCCACGGAAACCCTGGTGGCAGAGGACCTAAAGGAACAAGAGGGCGCAGGGTATGGTATTTATTGTGTTCACCTGAACTTTCGAACCTTGGTAACTGCCCCCTCACCTCCAATTAGATTTGTAAAGGCGAACCGGTCCTTCTGGCAAAAAGAAAAGTTTTTAGAAATTCCTCTCTGTTTGACAACCATTGAAAGCATCAATACCATTGCGATCCCTGGTTACAAGAGGACCCTGAATCTCGAATGGAGTTGAATTCACCAGTACGTTTGACATGCTCCACGACCGGTGGGCACAGGAGGGACTGGAGTGCATTGTTGACGCACGTGACAATAGTAACCCAGGTTTTGTGGTCAGTGGAAAAGGAATGGCGCTCACCTCAGTAAAAGCTGCCCACAAAGTTTTAGCAGGCTCTAGAGCGCAGACTTCCTTTTTCCGACGTCAGTTCGAATTTGGCACCCTCTACAGGGGATCTGTGGCATGTGTGAACAGGACAAGCAGCAGGCACGCTGATTAACCAATCCGATTGAAGAATCCTCACAGATGGCAAAGCAGGAAGTAAAAAACAGGAAATATAAATTACATGTAAAATCATTGTACAGAAAGCGAAATAAAGATTGGGAAATTACACGTGGGATTAAGAGAGAAACAAATAGAAAAACACAAAAACCTTAAAAAAAAAATTAATTTTAATTTTTTTACAAAATGTGCAACATTAATTTTCTTCTGAGGGAATGAGACTTGTAAAACCAATTTTTCAGGGCCTGCGAAGCTGTTCAGGTGTAATTATAACTTACTATGCCGTTAAAAACTCAGTTACTCCTGATTGAACAAGACTTATGTTTTTCATTGGTCTTTAGTGTGATAATAATAGAAACATAGAAGATAGGAGCAGGAGTAGGCCATTCAGCCCCTCGAGCCTGCTCCGCCATTCAATAAGATCATGGCTGACCATCCAAATTCAGTACCCTGTCCCTGCCTTCTCCCCATATCCCTTGATCCCTTTAGCTTTAAGAAATATATCCAACTCCTTCTTGAATATATTTAATGAATTGGCCTCTACTGCCTTCTGTGGTAGAGAATTCCACAGGTTCACCACCTCTCTGAGTGAAGAAATTCCCCTCATTTCAGTCCTAAATGGCTTAGCCCTTATCCTTAAATTATGTCCTCTAGTTCTGTTCTCACCCGCCAAGGGAAACATTCCTTCTGCATCTAGTCTGTCTAGACCTGTCAGAATTTTATACACTTCTATGAGGTCCCCTCTCAATCTTCTAAACTCCAGTGTGTACATCCCTAAACTACATAGTCTCTCCTCATAGGTCAATCCCGCCATTCCTGGTATCAGCCTGGTGAATCGCCGCTGCACCCCCTCCATGGCAAGAACATCTTTCCTCAGATGAGGCGACCAAAACTGTACACAGTACTCGAGGTGTGGTCTCACCAGTGCCCTGTACAGCTGCAGCAAGGTATCCCTGTTCCTGTATTCCAACCCTTTTCTCATGAATGGCTTTTCTCATTCCACAGTTTATGTTCTAAGCTATTGATGATCACAGAGCATCATTGATGGCTTTCATGGAGAAGATCACAACCCGGAGGCTCCAGCCACCTCTTTCTTGGTGGAAATGCAAAATAATGCAGGTTGAGGCGAGCTTAAAGAAGGAGCACTAAGTGGAAAAAAAGATAATAAAGAAAGAACTTGCATTTATACAGCACTTTTCACAACCTCAGCTCATCCTAAAGTACTTCAAAGCCAATTAAATATTTATGAAGTGTACTTACTGTTGTAATGCAGGGCAATGTAGCAGCCAATTTGTGCATAGCAAGGTACCATAAAAAGCAATCAGATAATGACCAGATACTCTGTTTAAGCGATGTTGGTTGAGGGATAAATTAAGTCCCCTGCTCCTCTTTGAATAGTGCCATGGATCTTTTACAGCCACCCAAGATGGCAGACAGGGTCTCAGTTCAACATCTCAACCAATAAATGGCACCTCCAACAGTGCAGCACTCCCTCAGTATTGCACCGAATTGTCAGTATAGAATGTATGCTCAAGTAATGTCATTCTTTTTAGAATTAAAGCTCTTTTGTTAATACAGCACTACATGATTAAACATGGTTTGTTGGCCTTTATTACAAGAGGATTTGAGTATAAGAGTAAAGACGTCTTACTGCAATTATATAGCGCCCTGGTGAGACCACACCTGGAGTATTGTGTACAGTTTTGGTCTCCTTACCTAAGGAAGGATATACTTGTCATAGAGGGAGTGCAACGAAGGTTCACCAGACTGGTTCCTGGGATGGGGGGATTGTCCTGTGAGGAGAGATTGAGCAGGCCTATATTCTCTAGAGTTTAGAAGAATGAGAGGTGATCTCATTGAAACATACAAAATTCTTACAGAGCTTGACAGGGTAGATGCAGGGAGGATGTTCCCCCTGGCTGGGAAGTCTAGACCAGGGGTCACAGTCTCAGAATAAAGGGTCGGCCATTTAGGACTGAGATGAGGAGAAATTCCTTTACTCAGAGGGTGGTGAATCTTTGGAATTCGTTATCCCAGAGGGCTGTGGAGGCTCAGTTGTTGAGTACATTCAAGACAGAGATCGATAAATTTTTGGATATTAAGGGAATCAAGGGATATGGGGATCGGGCGGGAAAGTGGAGTTGAGGTAGAAGATCAGCCATCATCTTATTGAATGACGGAGCAGGCTCGAGGGGCCGAATGGCCGACTCCTGCTCCTATTTCTTATGTTCTTATAATACTCAGAGCGGGTAGGAGGTAGAGTCGGAACTTCAATTCCTATGAATTCCAGTCAGGAAGTATAGAGTCATCTGGAAAATGAGACACTTTCTCAAAGACCCCTTTGCTGGGTTTTCTTCCTGGCTAATGATGTAATCACAAAACCCTTCAAGTGTCTTGGCTGCAAAATTGATCGCAGACTTGTTGCTATACAGAAAACCACTCAGCACACACAGAAAACTGAATGTCCACATCACCCCCAGTGGAAAAAAATTACATTTAGTCAGATTAGGTAACAGCAAACAGGGAAACAACCACAACATTTACAGACAAATATTTGAGTACACCAGTCTTCATATACAGTAATAGACAGAAAAAGCTGGAAATACATAGCCGGTGAAAGAGACAAATTAACATTTTAGGTTTCAAACATTCAGCAGAAAGGTTCTGACCAAAACATTAACTTACTGGCCTCGATATAACTCCAAGGTACGTTGGGAGCGGGGGAGGTAGGGGGGATTGCGATATCGGATGGGAAACCCGGAAGAACTTTCAGCGCGTCTGTCTGTGGCATTTTAATACAGCCACCGGTTTGCCGTTGAATGCATGGCAGCGGGTGCGGTGCGGACCCACAGGACACAAACTCAACTTCAGTATTTAAAGGGCCAATTGAAAGATGGAGTTTGGAGGAGTTGGGAGTTTGAATAAAGAGAGGGAGAAGTTTCATCAACAATTAAGAGGCTGCACCTCGATTTAATGGTGCGTTGCTTGATGCACTATTGGGTGCAGTGGGGAGTCGGAGAGAGATACTCTTCCCCAGCAAAGAGGGGAAGAAACCTACTGCTGCAACAAAGAAGGCTTGGCTGGAGGTGGCCCAGGAGGTCAGAAGCAGGAGCATTATGCCATGCTCCTGGATTCAGTGCAGGAAGTGCTTTAATGACCTTATCAGGTCAGGAAAGGTGAGTACAGTTGCACATTCACTTACATCCTGCTGTGCACATCACCCCTCCCCCCCCACTCTACCTTGTCAAGCCTACTCTAGCGAATCACTCCTCGCACCCACTTACCTTGCAAGCGCACCCATCCTTCTCTTTCTGTGCATTTCCTCACATCCCCATCTACCCATCCACCACTGCCACTCACCCTCATCCTTATGCAATTTGATGACCCTTCCCGATAGTCACCATCACTAAGTGCACTGCATCCATCAGGGGAACACAGGCCATTACAGTCACTCATAGATCTGTTCTTTCCCCTGTTGCAGGAGAAGAGAGTGCAGAACACAAGGGAGAGGGAGAGGACCAGAGGAGGTCCTCCACAGATTTCCCAGTTGACAGCTGCAGAGGAGGAAGCGCTGGAGATCAGTGGCGTTTCGGCGTCACTGACCATCAGAGATGGAGTTTGGGATCTCCCAGCTACCTGGTGACAGAATTAAATATCAGCGACCCACATGTCATACAACACTCAGTCATGTTGACTTCATTTCAGCAGCGAGTGAAATATGATCATCTTTATAATGCTTCATAAGTTTCAGCATTCTTACCTTGCCGGTACTAATTCATATCTTTTCTCTCCTCCAGGGCCTAAAGGCACACAGCAGCAGTCCGATGATAAATCGGCAGAGGAGCTGATTCCTTCTGAGGGTGCACCGTCACAGCACACATGCTTACCAGGCACCAGCACAGATACTCGCACTTCAGTGGGTCCAGTTAGACAGTTAGTTCAGATTTCACCTGGTGACTCACAGATCACAAGTGAGCAAGAGCAAACAGTGATGGCAGGACAGTGGGGCAGAGTCCGCGTCAGATGTTGAAGCCCTCTCCAAGCTTTGCTCAGTGGCTACCTTAGATGCGCTGATGTTTACGGCTAATTTAACTCCCCACCCGCACCTAAACCCACCCGCCAAAATTCACCCCATTGTTTTACCTCCAGGTGCTGTCACTGTGCATTTCTAGCGTTTTCTATTTCTTTTTCAGATTTCCTGCTTTCGGTTTTTCATAGAATCAGAAACTTACGGCCCATCGTGTCTGTGCCGGCCGAAAAAGAGCTCTCCAGCCTAATCCCACTTTCCAGCTCTTGGTCCGTAGCCTTGCAGGTTACGGCACTTCAAGCGCATATCCAAGTACTTTTTAAATGTGATGAGGATTTCTGCCTCTACCACCCTTTCAGACAGTGAGTTCCAGACCCCCCACCACCCTCTGGGTGAAAAAAGTTCTCAACTCCCCTCTAATCCTCCTACCATTTACTTTAAATCTATGCCCCTGGTTATTGACCTCTATGTTAAGGGAAATAGGTCCTTCCTATCCACTCTATCTAGGCCCCTCATAATTTTATACACATCAATTAAGTCTCCCCTCTGCCTCCTCTGTTCCAAAGAAAACAACATCAGTCTATCCAATCTTTTTTCATAGCTAAAATTCTCCAGTCCTGGCAACATCCTCGTAAATCTCCTCTGTACCCTCTCTAGTGCCATAACATCTTTCCTGTAATGTGGTGACCAGAACTGTACTCTAACTTACTCTAGCTGTGGCCTAACTAGTGTTTTATACAGTTCAAGCATAACCTCCCTGCTCTTATATTCTATGCCTCGACTAATAAAGGAAAGTATGCCTTCTTAACCACCTTATCTACCTGTACTGCTACCTTCAGGGATCTGTGGACGTGCACTCCAAGGTCCCTCTGTTCCTCTACACTTCACAGTATCCTATCATTTATTGCATATTCCCTTGCCTTGTTAGCCCTCCCCAAATGCATTACCTCACACTTCTCTGGATTGAATTCCATCTGCCACTTTTCTGCCCACCTGACCAGTCCATTGATATCTTCCTGCAGTCTACAGCTTTCTTCCTCACCATCAACCACTCGGTCAATTTTTGTATCATCTGAAAACTTCTTAATTATGCCCCCTACATTGAAGTCTAAATCATTGATATATACCACAAAAAGCAAAGGACCCAGTACTGAGCCCCGCGGAAACCTGCTGGAAACAGCCTTCCAGTCACAAAAATACCCTTCGACCATTACCCTTTGTTTCCTGCCTCTGAGCCAATTTTGGATCCAACTTGACACTTTCCCTTGGATCCCATGGGCTTTTACTATTCTGACCAGTCTGCCATGTGGGACCTTAACAAAAGCCTTGCTAAAATCCATGTAGACTACATCAAACGTGTTACCCTCATCTACCCTCCTTGTTATCTCCTGAAAAAATGCAATCAAGTTCGTCAGACACGACCTTCCCTTAATAAATCCATGCTGACGGTCCTTGATTAATCTGTGCCTTTCTAAATGACGATTAATACTGTCCCTCAGAATTTTTCCCAATGTTTTGCCCTCCACTGAGGTGCGGCTGAGTGGCCTGTAATTACTTGGTCTATCTCTTTCTCCCTTTTTAAACAACGGTACAACGTTAGCAGTCCTCCAGTCCTCCGGCAACACACCTGTAGACAGAGAGGATTGGAAATTATGGTAAGAGCCTTCACTATTTCCTCCCTTACTTCTCTTAACAGCCTGGAATACATTTCATCCGGGCCAGGCGATTTATCTACTTTCAAAGATGCTAAACCCCTTAATAGTTCCTCTCTCACTATGTTTACCACATCTGATATTTCACACTCCTCCTCCTTAACTACAATGTCTGCATCGTCCCTCTCTTTTGTGAAAACAGATGCAAAGTATTCATTAAGAACCATACCCACATCTTCCGCCTCAACACACAGGTTACCTTTTTGATCACTAATAGGCTCTACTCTTTCTTTAGTTATCCTCTTGCTGTCTATGGATTTATAAAACATCTTTGGGTTTTCCTTGATTTTACTTGCTAATATTTTTTCATGCCCTCTCTTTGCTTTCCTAATTTCCTTTTTAATTTTACCCCTGCGCTTTCTATACTCCGCTAGACTTTCTGCAGTATTTAGCTCTCGGTATTTGACATAAGCTTCCCTTTTTTTTTTATCCTACCCTGTATGCCCCTTGACATCCAGGGGGCTCTAGATTTGGGAGTCCCACCCTTTTTCTTTGTGGAAACATATTTGCTCTGAACCCTCACTATCTCCTCCTTGAATGCCTCCCACTGCTCTGACACTGATTTACCTTCAAGTAGCTGTTTCCAGTCCACTTTTGCTAAATTACATCTCAGCTTAGTAAAATTGGCCTTTCCCCATTTGAGAACATTTACTCCTGGTCTATCTTTGTCCTTTTCCATAACTATGCTAAATCTAACTGAATTATGATCACTACGACCAAAATGCTCTCCCACTGATACCCTCTCTACCTGCCCAGCTTCATTCCCTAAAACTAAACCCAGAACCAACCCCTCTCTTGTTGGGCTTGCTACGTACTGTCTAAAAAAGTTCTCCTGAATGCATTTTAAGAATTCTGCACCCTCTATACCTTTAACACTGATTCTATCTGTATTCTTTTTATACCAGGACGTTTAGTTGTGCGTCATGATCCTTTTAAGAATGCAACCTGAAAAACAAAAAAACGTGGTTCTGTCCCTTTACAGTGGTGTGCATCACAGCAACTGAAAAAAACCAAATTAATTCTTTCAAATATATATGGGTATTAGGAATGACCCCTGCCAGAAAAATTCAAAACCACATCTGTCACTGATTTCAAATGCTAAACGTAAGTAACAGGCTCACTTCCAAAATTGGCACATTCTGCTTTAACAGATTACATGATATACTTTATATAAAATGCAACATCACTGAACTACACAATTAAGATTGATTTTCAATTGTACATTGTTTAGATTAAGCTGCAGTGACGAATATTGCCCCATTGTTCATTTTAATATATAATATTGTCCAGCGCCATCTTTCACTCTCGCACCTTGTTATTACATAACTATATTTGCTCACCAGTTCAATAACTGCCCTATCTCTGCTTTAAATACCCTCAAAGCCCACTCCCTCTCCTTCTCCCGGTACACCAGCCACCTTCATGACCACAAATCTGAGGGCCACAAGCTTGAACACGGGTCATCCGGGACCGGATCCGATTTGGCCACCTGAAGAACTATCTGGGTAGATTTTCTTCTTCGCTGTGCCTGGAGAACTGGCCTTTTCCAGGTTCGGTGAAGAGGAAAATGAAGTGGAGCTCCATTACAACATGTTTCCACTGTGCTGCCTTCAGATTGAAATGGAGCTTTCTCTGCTGCCCTCTGCTCAATAGTAGACAAAGGGCCAGTGGCCCCATGTTAATGTCAGAAGGAGGCCGTCCAATTTTGCTATGAGTACGGCTGTGGTGTGCCCTGCTGAGGGAGTGCCGACAGCAAGTTGGTACAAGGGCCTGCCCTGGGACCTCCATGGGATAGAGGGCTTGCGGGGTTCCCAAGGGCAGTTGAAGACATATGCAGAAAGTGGAAAAAAAATTAAAACCCCAGGATTTTCTAAAGGCCACGGGGCCTCAATGATGTGAGCCAGGAGTGCAGCCACACACCTGAGAGACCAGCAGCGATGCTCAAAATTCCTCCCTAAGGCCCCAATCTGAGGATACACCTGTGTCTGGTGCATGTGTGCGCCAGATTCCCAGGGAGCTGTCATGATTCTTTCGTTCTGCGCCAGTCCACCCTCCCTCAGCTGTTCGCACCTCCAAACAGACTTACCAGCTGGCTGCTTGGAGACAAGGGCTATCCACTGAAGACGTGGCTCATGGCACCCTTGAGGAAGCCAAGTACTGAGGCCGAGGAGTGTTATAATGAGAGCCACATCTCCGCCAGACGTGACATAGAGCAAACAATAGGCATGCTGAAGATGCGCTTCAGATGCCTTGACAGATCTGGAGGAGCCCTTCAGTACGCACCAGCCAGGGTCTCCAGAATCATCGTCGTTTGCTGCATGTTGCACAACAGAGTGTAGCAGCGAGGATTAGAGCTGCAGGAGGAGCAAGGCGCAGTGCACACAGCCTCTTCAGAGATGGTGGAGGAGGAGGAGCAGGTGGAAGATGGGGAGGAACCTGAGGTGGAAATGGCACCAGCAGCGGCGCACCTTGCTGCCCGGGATGGCCTCATCATGGCCAGATTTACTTAACTTGCTCCAATGCAGCCACATGGCTGCCACATGCTGTACTAAATTCCCCCCCCACCCCCAACAACACCATAAAGCATCCCTACAATGACCAAGCCATTCCTCTCACCCAAAGCCCCAGTGCTCAAGGTTAACTAATGTCCCACCGTTCACTCCAAGTGACAAAGCCATTTCCAAGGTTTGGTGCATAAATGGACAAGCCCCGAAAGTGGTGCAAAGAAAAACATTTGTGTGTCATCAAAATAACTGAAACTTACCACTAACATTTTTTGATACATCCGTGTGCTTACCCGTGTGCATCTACTTTTCTGTCATTTTTCTTTTCCGAGTGCTTATACGAGGTGCAACCCCTGTGACTTCAGCAAAGGTAGTTTCAGGCTGCTCACTTCCCTGCTGCGACTCGTCAGACACTTTTGGCGTATGTCCTCTGGGTTTTGGAGCCTGTGATGGCCCCACCAAAGACTGATCCTCCTGCAACTGTGCAGGGGCAGACCCGGCCATCGGGATCCAAGGAAGCAGGTGGGGCTCTGAATGAGGGGGAGGCAATGGGGGAGAAGTGGCAGTGCTTTGAGAAGAGCCCACACTTCCATGTCCCGTCTCTCTATCATCCCTCTCATGGGCAACCCGCACTTCCCTGCTAGCAAGGAGCTGGAGAGCACCATGCTGCACAGAGAGGAGGTCTATGAACACCTGCCATCTGTTGTCCACAGCTAGCATGTGCTCATGTGACTAGAGCATTTGCTGCTTCATGCAGGTGGCCATCCTTTCCACGGAGCAGCACATCGTCGCCATCGCCTGCGACATGGTGGTGCTCATGTTGGAGATGGACACCTGCATTCTCTGTACATTTGCAGACATTGTGGCTTCAAAAGATGCCACAGCCTCATACAATTGTTGCTGCCCCTCCAGGATCGCCCTCTTTCTCGATGGCCCCCGAGGCTCAGCATCTGCCTGCAGCTCAGCAGAGCTTGGAGCGTCCTGCGTCCTCCAGTGAGGAGTCTCCACTGCTGTCCCTGTCAACACCATCTGCTCTTGCTCACTTGTGAATTGTGAGACACCAGGTGACAACTCCACTCTATGGCGCACAGGACCCACCGAGGTGTGCGTATCTGCGCTGGTGCTGGGTGCGCTTGGGTCTGCTGACGCTGCACCCTCAGAGGCTGGAGGTTCCTCTGAGGAGTCAACTTCCTCCTCCGGCTGGACAGTGGGGGAGGGGGGGGGGGCGGGGGGGCACTTGATGGACCTGCGGGAGTGTATAGAGATGAATTAGAAGTATTATAATAAGAATGTGTAACGTCACCATTATGCACATGATGGCATTTTACTGGCTGCTGACATCAGTCACCATATGAGTGACTGTTGTATGCCATGTGGATTTATGAGATATGATTCTGTCACCCAATTGCTGGGATAGCCCCCTCTCTCCGTCTCCCACCGCCTGAGATCTCCAGAGCCCCCACCTCTGCTGGTGTTAGTTGGGTGAAGATTGGAGGGCCACCTCCAGTTCTCTGTCTCTCCCACGTGTTCTGGGCTCTCTTCTCCTGCAAGGAGGGAAAGAAGAGAAGTTTGAGTGAGCGTGATAGAATGAGTGTAAGGAATGGATGGGCTACATCTGTAGAGGGTGATTATGAGGGAGTGGGGTGCCAATGCCAAATGGCCACCTTCTGTGGTGTTGCTATGATTTCATTAGGAAGAGGGTGAGTGTCAGTGGTGGTTAGTCAGATGGGGATGTAAGCATGTACATAGAGAGAGAGGGTTAGGTGGACCTGGAAAGTGTGTTGGTGTGAGGAATCATGTGCAGGAGTAGGTTTGGGAAGGCAGAGTGATGGGGATGTGGTGACTGGCACATCAGGATGAAGGTGAGTGTGGCATTGCACTCACCTTTCCTGACCTCATGAGATCATTGAATCGTTTCCTGCACTGAATCCCGGTCCTCCTCACCACATCCCTGTTGCTGACCTCCTCAGCTATATCCAACCAGGCTCTTTGGTCTCTTTTGAAGCTCTCCTTCGCCTATCAGCAGGGAACAGGACCTCCCTGCGTGCTCTGACTGCCTCCACCAGAGTATGCAGGGATGCATCTGAAAACCGTGCTGCAGCCCTCTGCCTTTGACTATCGATCATTGCTGGTTTATAAGAGTACTCAGCCCTTTGGATTTCAGGTTCCACCCTCCTCTCGCCACCTTCGAATGAGTTGAGTGCAAGGCTGCTTTAAATATCCACGCTGGAAACGAGTCATCAATGACGTCATCAGACCCGCTCCATTTAATTGGGCCGGGAAACGTGTATGACTGCTTTAAGTGGGGCCATTAAGTGAAAGTCGCCCTGAACAACACGCTGAGCAGAACATCGCGTTCCCGACCCACTACGTGACCCGCACACACCCGACCCGACGCCACGGTAAAAATTCTGGCCTAGGTTTTTGGGATAAACTGAAGCCTTGAAGTAAAAATGTTAAGAAAGCCCTTTCAATGGGTAATTTTCAATGGCC
>JASTWF010002926.1:7500-14226 GCA_030390025.1 Squalus acanthias | reverse complement strand
GGGGGGGAACGCGGCAGCCAATCGACGCACAGCAAGATCTCCGCCAAGCGAGGCAAATGACCCAGACCGAGTTACCAAAAGGCAAGCGTCGAGACTTAACTGTGTCGGACTCTGAAGAAAGTAGCCAGGACCAGACCGTAGAGGCACAGCGTGCAAACGAGCGTTACGATGATAATCCACCACTTGACCAGGAAGTCGATGACACCTGCGAACAGACCCGAGCCTTTAGAACATAAGATACAGGAGCAGGAGTCGGCCAATCAGCCCCTCGAGCCTGCTCCGCCATTCAATGAGATCATGGCTGATCTGATCTTGGCCTCAACTCCACTTTCCCGCTCCCTCCCCATAACCCTTGACCCCCCTGTAGTTCAAATATCTGTCAATCTCCGCCTTGAATATATTCAGTGACTCCGCCTCCACAGCTCTCTGGGGTAGAGAATTCCAAAGATTCACGACCCTCTGAGAGAAGAAATTCCTCCTCATCTCCGTCTTAAATGGGCGATCCCTTATTCTGAGACTGTGCCCCCTAGTTCTAGATACCCCCACGAGGGGAAACATCCCCTCAGCATCCACCCTGTCAATCCCCCTCAGAATCTTATATGTTTCAATAAGATCACCTCTCATTCTTCTAAACTCCAATGAGTACAGGCCCAACCTGCTCAACCTTTCCTCATAAGACAACCCCTTCATCTCCGGAATCAACCTCGTGAACCTTCTCTGAACTGCCTCCAATGCAAGTATATCCTTCCTTAAATAAGGAGACCAAAACTGTACGCAGTACTCCAGCTGCGGTCTCACCAGCGCCCTGTAAAGTTGCAGCAAGACTTCCCTACTTTTATACTCCATCCCCCTTGCAATAAAGGCCAACATTCCATTTGCCTTCCTAATTACTTGCTGTACCTGCATGCTAACTTTTTGTGTTTCATGTACGAGGACCCCAAGATCATTCTGCAGTCTCTCTCCATTTAAATAATAATTTGCTTTTTCATTCTTCCTTCCAAAGTAGATAACCTCACATTTTCACACATTATACTCCATCTGCCAAATTTTTGCCCACTCACTGAACCTATCTATATCCCTTTACAGACTCTTAGGGCGAGAAATTCGGTATCACCCCGTTTGGGGCGCAATTATCGGCCGGGCGCAAAGTTTAGCGCCTGGCGCGAATTATCGCCTCCGACTGCAAACTTGGCTTTTATCGCCCCTGGAGGTGATTGGAGCGCTAAATCAGGCGCTTCACACCTGTCTTAAGGCGCAAAGGCCGCGGAGCAAGGCGCTACCTCAGAGCGCTGGCGAAGCTCATGTGATGTCAGTCAGCAATGGAACACACACACAATGGCACCGGCCAGTTCTTAAAGGGGAGGGTTGATCTTGCTTTCCATCCACATCCTGCTCATTGCAGCCTTGAATCTCGGCCTGGAGAGACCTGTACATCAAATGTGCTGGAAAGAACAATGGAGAGTACCAGGCAAAGAGCTCAGAGTGCAGCCCCCACAGTCTCTTCTAGATCGATGCAAGGAAGGTCAAATCAAAATGAACCTGCAAAGTGCTGCTCAGTACCCAAAACTCCTTCACACAGCGTTGAATCTCTCTAGAAGTCTCTCTCTCTCTCTTTCAGAATGCATGGTGCAAAAATGTCGCCGACAAAAAAAGGCAGGAAGCGGTCGCCTTTAAATAGCACTCCCCCAGTCCCTTCCCGACTGCAAAACGCTCCCCTCAACCTGTCATTGCTAGCGGCAGGCGGTAAGGCAGGGGGCGCCACTCAATATCCGCTCCGGGGCGCTACCGGGGCGTTGCGCACTCGACTGACGTCACGATCTGCGGGCGCAGGAGATCGTGGCGATGGTGTTTAGCGCCGCCGCAAAATGTCTGGTCAATTTCGCGAGCGGCACAAACATCGCCGCGCCCGGGCGCTAGTCGCTTTGCGCCCTCTTGGGGAGCTAACGGGAGGCGCAAAGCATCCGAATTTTTCCCCCTTTGTGTCCTCCTCACAACTTGCTAACCCACCTATCTTTAGAGAGGAATGTTTCAGATCCTTCCTAGAAACTTCTGGCACTCCTCCTCTCCCCGCTAGATCTTCTGCTGATGATTTTGAATCTATGACCTCTTGAAGACCTCTATAGGTCACCCCTTAACCTTCTCTGTTCCCAGGAGAACATAGACATAGAAACATAGAAAAATAGGAGCAGGAGTCGGCCATTCGGCCCCTCGAGCCTGCTCCGCCATTCAATATGATCATGGCTGATCCTCTATCTCAACACCATATTCCCGCTCTCTCCCCATACCCCTTGTGTCTAGAAATCTATCTACCTCCTTCTTAAGTGACTTGGCCTCCACAGCCTTCTGTGATAGAGAATTCCACAGGTTCACCACCCTCTGAGTGAAGAAATTTCTCCTCATCTCAGTCCTAAATGTCCTACCCCGTATCCTGAGTCTGTGACTCCTCGTTCTAGAGCCCCCAGCCAGGGGAAACATCCTCCCTGCATTCAGTCTGTCTAGACCTGTCAGAATTTTATATGCGGCGCTCCCTCAGTACTGCCCCTCCGACATTGCGGCGCTCCCTCAGCACTGCCCCTCCGACAGTGCAGCGCTCCCTCAGTACTGCCCCTCCGACATTGTGGCGCTCCCTCAGCACTGCCCCTCCGACAGTGCGGCGCTCCCTCAGCACTGCCCCTCCGACAGTGCAGCACTCCCTCAGTACTGCCCCCTCCGACAGTGCGGCGCTCCCTCAGTACTGCCCCTCTGACAGTGCAGCGCTCCCTCAGTACTGCCCCTCCGACAGTGTGGAGCTCCCTCAGTACTGCACTGGGAGTGGCAGCCTAGACTTTTTGTGCTCAAGTCTCTGGAGTGGGACTTGAACACACAACCTTCTGACTCAGAGGCAAGAGTGCTACCCACTGAGCCACTGGCTGACTCTCATCATACCTGAAGTCCCTCATCCCTGGTAACATCCTGGTAAACCTCCTCTGTACCCTTTCTAAGTCCTTTACATCTTTCCTATAGTGTGGTGCCCAGAATTATCCACAATACTCCAGCTGAGGCCTAACCAGTGATTTATAAAGTTCGAGCTTTTATATTCTAGTCCTCTATTTATAAACCCAAGTGACCCAGATGCTTTTTTAACCAGCTTATCAACTTGCCCTTTCTCATAGAAACATAGAAACATAGAAGATAGGAGATGAGGATGTAACTGGTAAAATAGAAAAGGGAGAACCAGTAGATGTGGTGTATTTGGACTTTCAGGAGGCTTTCGATAAAGTCCCGCATAAGAGATTAGCGTGTAAAGTTAAGGCACATGGGATTGGGGGTAAGGTACTGACTTGGTTGGCAGACAGAAAGCAAAGAGTTGGAATAAATGGGTCTTTTTCCGAGTGGCAGGCAGTGACTAGTGGGGTACCGCAGGGATCGGTCCTAGGACCCCAGCTATTCACAATATATATTAATGATCTAGGCAGCACGGTGGCATAGTGGTTAGCACTGGTGCCTCACAGCGCCAGAGACCCGGGTTCGAATCTGACCTCGGGTGACTGTCTGTGTGGAGTTTGCACATTCTCCCCGTGTCTGCGTGGGTTTCCTCCGGGTGCTCCGGTTTCCTCCCACTGTCCAAAAATGTGCGGGTTAGGTTGATTTGGCTATGATAAATTGACCCTTAGTGTTAGGGGGGGATTAAATATGTGGGGTTATGGGGATAGGATGGGATATGTTAGGGGGAATTAAATACGTGGGATTACGGGGGTAGGGTGGGATATGTGTACTGTGGGGATTAAAGCAGGGACAGGGTACTGGATTTGGATGATCAGCCATGATCGTATTGAATGGTGGAGCAGGCTCGACGGGCCGAATGGCCTACTCCTGCTCCTAGATTCTATGTTAGACGAGGGAATTGGATGTAATATCTCAAAGTTTGCAGACGACACAAAGCTGGGTGGGAGTGTGTGCTGTGAGGAGGATGCAGAGAAACTCCAGGATGATTTGGACAGGTTGGGTGATTGGGCAGAATGCAATATAATGTGGATAAATGCGAGGTTATCCACTTTGGTGTCAAAAACAGGAAGGCAGATTATTATCTGAATGGCAATAGATTGGGAGAAGGGGAAGTGCTACGAGATCTGGGAGTCCTTGTGCACCAGTCGCTGAAGGTAAGCATGCAGGTGCAGCAGGCGGTGAAGAAGGCAAATGGTATGTTGGCCTTCGTAGCGAAAGGGTTCGAGTATAGGAGCAAGGATGTCTTGCTGCAGTTGTACAGGGCCTTGGTGAGACCACACCTTGAGTACTGTGTGCAGTTTTGGTCGCCTTTTCTGAGGAAGGATGTTCTTGCCATGGAGGGAGTGCAGCGAAGATTCACAAGGCTGATACCTGGGATGGCAGGAATGACGTATGAAGAGAGATTGGGTCGATTGGGCTTATACTCGCTGGAGTTTAGAAGAATGAGAGGGGATCTCATTGAAACTTATAAAATTCTAACAGGACTAGACAGACTAGATGCAGGAAGGATGTTCCCGATGGTCGGGGGAGTCCAGAACCAGGGGTCACAGTCTAAGGATAAGGGGTAAGCCATTTAGGACTGAGATGAGGAGGAATTTCTTCACCCAGTGGTGAACCTGTGGAATTCTCTACCACAGAAGGCAGTAGAGGCCAATTCATTAAATATATTCAAGAAGGAGTTGGATATATTTCTTAAAGCTAAAGGGATCAAGGGATATGGGGAGAAAGCAGGGACAGGGTACTGAGTTTGGATGATCAGCCATGATCTCATTGAATGGCGGAGCAGGCTCGAGGGGCTGAATGGCCTACTCCTGCTCCTATCATCTATGTTTCTATGTAGGAGTAGGCCATTCGGCCCCTCGAGCCTGTTCCGCCATTTAATGAGATCATGGCTGATCAAGTCTCGTGATTAATCAGTTTGCGAGGGCCAGGGGGGGAAAGCCCAGGAGACAGGATTCTGGGGCCCTGTGTTTGGGTTTGGGGACTGTTAACGAGGGAAGGCCCAAGATGCATCGAGCCGCACAAGGAGATATTATGGACAGGCGACCAAAAGCTTGGTCAAGGTGGCCGGTTTTATAGAGCATCTTAAAAGGGGAGAGAGAGAGAGAGAGAGAGGAGGAGAGGTTTAGGGAGGGAATTCCAGAGCTTGGGGTCCAGGTGGCTGAAGGCGCGGCCGCCAATGGTGAAGCGATGGAAATCGGGGGGAATGCGCAAGAGGCCGGAATTGGAGGAGCGCCGAGATCTCGGAGGGTTGTTGTAGGCGCTGGAGGAGGTTACAGAGATAGGGAGGGAGGGGGAGGAGGGCCATGGAGAGATTTGAAGACGAGGATGGAGAATTTTCAGTTGGAGGTGTTTGGGGGACCGGGAGTCAGTGTAGGTCAGCGAGCAACAGAGGAGGGCGACGAGTGAACGCGAGTTAGGATATGGGGCCGGTGTGAGTTTCAGATGAGTTGATGGTTACGGAGGGTGCAAGGTGGGAAGTCGGCCAGGGGAGCGTTGGGAATGGTGGGGTCTGGAGGGGGCAAAGGGCACCGATGAGGGGTTTCGGCAGCAGATGGACTGAGGCGGGGGGGGGGGGGGCGGAGGCGGGCGATGTCACGGAAGGGGCGCGCGACGTCAATCTGCGTCCTTACCTGGCCCCACGACGCGAAGCTCCACTCTATACTTTGTCCTGTTGAGGCGACAGACATACAGCCCGGCGTCGTGGTAACGGAGGCTGAGGATCACCATGGAGGGTCCCCTCCTCAGCGTAACGCCGTAGCCTTGGCGCAGCACCA
The DNA here is from genome assembly GCA_030390025.1 of Squalus acanthias. NCBI lineage: Eukaryota > Metazoa > Chordata > Chondrichthyes > Squaliformes > Squalidae > Squalus > Squalus acanthias. Next base: position 8,464 of record JASTWF010002926.1, on the reverse strand, counting down.
CTCGGTTGAACAACGCCATGGCCCCTTTTTCGTGGGGGGGCGATTTTTGCCACTTCCACTTGAAGGGGGCAATACTGGACTCGCCACAAGGAATCCAGGCATCACCACCAGCACATCGGGAGAGAGTCACTGGAAGAAACGCAGAAAAGTTTTTAACCAAAGATAATGGAGAAAATAATGGGACTTAACAACAACTTGCATTTATATAGCACCAGTGGAAACAGTTTTTCCTTATTTACTCTATCAAAACTATTCAAGGTTTTGAACACCTCTATCAAATCTCCATTTAACCTCGGAACAATGGAACAGGAGGAGGCCATTCAGCCCCTCGAGCCTGCTCTGCCATTCAATGAGATCATGGCTGATCTGCGACCTCAATCCATCTACCCGCCTTTGGCCCATATCCCTTAATACCTTTGGTTAACAAGAATCCATCAATCTCAGATTTAGAATGAACAATTGATCTAGCATTGACTGCCATTTGCGGAAGAGAGTTCCAAACTTCTACCACCCTTTGTGTGTAGAAGTGTTTCCTAACTTCACTCCTGCAAGGTCTGGCTCTAATTTTCCAACTATGCCCCCTGGTCCTAGACTCCCCAACCAGCGGAAATAGTTTCTCTCTCTCTCTCCCCTATCAGTTCCCCTTAATATCTTGAAAACGTCGATCAGATCACCCCTTAAACATCTAAATTCCAGTGAGTACGACCCTAGTTTGTCTAATCTCTCCTCGTCACAACCCTTGGAGTCCGGGTATCATTCTGGTAAACCTCCGCTGCACTCCCTCCAAGGCCGATACATCCTTCCTAAGGTGTGGTGCCCAGAACTGCTCACAGTGCTCCAGGTGTGGTCTAACCAGGGTTTTGTATAGCTGCAGCATAACCTCTACCCTCTTGTACTCTAGTCCTCTAGATATAAAGGTCAGCATCCCATTAGCCTTCTTGATTATTTTCTGTAACTGTCCATG
>JASTWF010002926.1:0-2500 GCA_030390025.1 Squalus acanthias | reverse complement strand
CACTCAGCCACCTCGAGCCTGTTACCATAGGAACAGGAGGAGGCTCATTCAGCCACCTCGAGCCTGTTACACGGGAACAGGAGGAGGCCCCTTCAGCCACTCGAGCCTGTTGCACAGGAACAGGAGGAGGCCGTTCAGCCCCTCGAGCCCATTACACAGGAACAGGAGGAGGCCCATTCAGCCCCTCGAGCCTGTTACACAGGAACAGGAGGAGGCCGTTCAGCCACCTCGAGCCTGTTACACAGGAACAGGAGGAGGCCGTTCAGCCCCTCGAGCCTGTTAAACAGGATAAGGAGGAGGCCCATTCAGCCCCTCGAGCCTGTTACACAGGAACAGGAGAAGGCCCCTTCAGCCACTCGAGCCTGTTACACAGGAACAGGAGGAGGCCATTCAGCCCCTCGAGCCTGTTACACAGGAACAGGAGGAGGCCATTCAGCCCCTCGAGCCTGTTAAACAGGATAAGGAGGAGGCCCATTCAGCCCCTCGAGCCTGTTACACAGGAACAGGAGAAGGCCCCTTCAGCCACTCGAGCCTGTTACACAGGAACAGGAGGAGGCCATTCAGCCCCTCGAGCCTGTTACACGGGAACAGGAGGAGGCCCATTCAGCCCCTCGAGCCTGTTACACAGGAACAGGAGGAGGCCATTCAGCCCCTCGAGCCTGTTACACGGGAACAGGAGGAGGCCCATTCAGCCCCTCGAGCCTGTTACACAGGAACAGGAGGAGGCCATTCAGCCCCTCGAGCCTGTTACACGGGAACAGGAGGAGGCCCATTCAGCCCCTCGAGCCTGTTACACAGGAACAGGAGGAGGCCATTCAGCCCCTCGAGCCTGTTACACAGGAACAGGAGGAGGCCATTCAGCCCCTCGAGCCTGTTACAAAGGAACAGGAGGAGGCCCATTCAGCCCCTCGAGCCTGTTACACAGGAACAGGAGAAGGCCCTTCAGCCACTCGAGCCTGTTACACAGGAACAGGAGGAGGCCGTTCAGCCCCTCGAGCCTGTTAAACAGGATAAGGAGGAGGCCCATTCAGCCCCTCGAGCCTGTTACACAGGAACAGGAGAAGGCCCCTTCAGCCCCTCGAGCCTGTTACACAGGAACAGGAGGAGGCCAATCAACCCCTCGAGCCTGTTACACAGGAACAGGAGGAGGCCTATTCAGCCCCCTCGAGCCTGTTACACAGGAACAGGAGGAGGCCCATTCAGCCCCTCGAGCCTGTTACACAGGAACAGGAGGAGGCCATTCAGTCCCTCGAGCCTGTTACACAGGAACAGGAGGAGGCCCATTCAGCCCCCTCGAGCCTGTTACACAGGAACAGGAGGAGGCCCATTCAGCCCCCTCGAGCCTGTTACACAGGAACAGGAGGAGGCCAATCAACCCCTCGAGCCTGTTACACAGGAAAAGGAGGAGGCCCATTCAGCCCCTCGAGCCTGTTACACAGGAACAGGAGGAGGCCATTCAGTCCCTCTAGCCTGTTACATTAGGAACAGGAGGAGGCCATTCAGCCCCTCGAACCTGTTACACAGGAACAGGAGGAGGCCCATTCAGCCCCTCGAGCCTGTTACACAGGAACAGAAGGAGGCCATTCAGCCCTTCGAGCCTGTTACACTGGAACAGGAGGAGGCCACTCAGCCCCTCGAGCCTGTTACACAGGAACAGAAGGAGGCCATTCAGCCCCTCGAGTCTGTTACACTGGAACAGGAGGAGGCCATTCAGCCCCTCGAGCCTGTTACACTGGAACAGGAGGAGGCCATTCAGCCCCTCGAGCCTGTTACACAGGAACAGGAGGAGGCCATTCAGCCCCTCGAGCCTGTTACACAGGAACAGGAGGAGGCCATTCAGCCCCTCGAGCCTGTTACACAGGAACAGGAGGAGGCCATTCAGCCCCTCGAGCCTGTTACACAGGAACAGGAGGAGGCCATTCAGCCCCTCGAGCCTGTTACACGGGAACAGGAGGAGGCCATTCAGCCCCTCGAGCCTGTTACACAGGAACAGGAGGAGGCCATTCAGCCCCTCGAGCCTGTTACACAGGAACAGGAGGAGCCCATTCAGCCCCCTCGAGCCTGTTACACAGGAACAGGAGGAGGCCATTCATCCCCTCGAGCCTGTTACACAGGAACAGGAGGAGGCCAATCAACCCCTCGAGCCTGTTACACAGGAACAGGAGGAGGCCCATTCAGCCCCTCGAGCCTGTTACACAGGAACAGGAGGAGGCCCATTCAGCCTCTCGAGCCTGTTACACAGGAACAGGAGGAGGCCATTCAGCCCCTTGAGCCTGTTACACAGGAACAGGAGGAGGCCATTCAGCCCCTCGAGCCTGTTACACAGGAACAGGAGGAGGCCCATTCAGCCCCTCGAGCCTGTTCCGCCATTCAATGAGATTATGGCTGATCTGTGACCTCACTCCATCTACCCGCCTTTGGCCCACATCCCTTAATACCTTTGGTTAACAAAAATCTATCAATCTCAGATTACCAATTAACAATTGACCCCCAGCATCAA
>JASTWF010002925.1:0-14274 GCA_030390025.1 Squalus acanthias | reverse complement strand
CCCCTCACACTCTCTCTCCCCTCACACACTCTCTCTCTCCCCCTCACACTCTCTCTCTCTCCCTCACTCTCTCTCCCCCTCACTCTCTCTCTCTCCCTCACTCTCTCACTCTCTCTCTCTCTCCCCTTCACTCTCTCTCTCTCTCCCTCACTCTCTCTCTCTCCCTCACTCTCTCACTCTATCTCTCTCTCTCCCCTTCACACTCTCTCTCTCTCCCTCACTCTCTCTCCCCCTCACTCTCTCTCTCCCCTTCACACTCTCTCTCTCTCCCCTCACACTCTCTCCCTCTCCCCTCACACTCTCTCCCTCTCACACTCTCTTCCTCCACTCCCCCTCTCTCTCTCTCTCCCTATCTCTCCCTGTCTCTCATGCAGTTGTTAACGACAGTTGTAAGACGACATTAGTTGGAGCAGCCCTCACAGGTGTCAGGCCAAGGTGGTAGCAGGTTAGTCAGGTGAAGATCGCACCTCTCTGCCAAGCGGGCAAGTTGAGAACTCAGAATTTTCCCATGGAAAATGGCAGCAGTCTTTTAATTTTGATGCCATTTTGCCTCCCCCATATCTTGAGGGCGATCTTGGCCCCTCTGGAGACCCATACTCTTCATTCATATTGTCAAACTCTCTCTGTAGGCAATGGTAAAATATAAACCGGGCAACAGTCCAGTCCCTGGTTCACTTCACCTGAGGAAGGAGCGATAGTTCCGAAAGCTTGTGATTTCAAATAAAACTGTTGGACTATAACCTGGTGTTGTGCGACCTCTTAATAAAAGGATCACAGCACAAAAAAAATGTGGTAGTACCTTGGCAGTAATTCACTAATCTTAATCTAAAGTGTCAGAAGAACAATCGATAGACTAGACTAATGGGACTGAACCACAACACAACACAAATCCACTAATGTCAAATATACAGAATAAAGGATGGTCACAGGGGAAATTAGAGACACGTATACAATCCCAAATTACTTTTGGTGCAGTACCCGAGACATTGTCCTTTGTGCTAGTCTCATTTTGCGAAAAGATTGGCCAGTGAAAGCTGAGTCTGCAGGTGGGGAGACAAGAGGCCAACATCACAATAGCACTGGGACATCAGAGGGCCCAAAATGACAAGGAATCAACTTACAAGCCCGACTTCAGATTGCGCAGATTCAACCAAAGAAATACCGGGGTGATTAAGAAACTTGTATGGGTTCCTTGTAAATATTGCACAGTTTGCTGTATGTATTGCACGATAAATCACTTCATTCCTGATCATAGCAGCATTGCACTCTGATGTTTAGCTTTGCAGTGTTCACATAGCTCATGAACTCCACAGATGCAAGTGGAATATATTTAGCCTCTGTCACGGCATTTCTACTTAGTCCCTGGGACCAGTTCATGAGTGTGCTGGGGTCGAACGGTATCCCAGTCAGAGCTGGAAGAGCAGCACCATACTGCTCCGCTGGTACAGTACCAACAGTTCAAAAGCTGGAGTTTGACAAAGCAAGATCATGCAGAAAGTTGGGAAACCCTGCACATTTATCAAGTTAACGAGAATACAGTTGTGGAGAGGTGAGCTGGCTTGTGTCTGGCTGGGTAACCTGTTGTGCGGTTACTTTCTCAAAGACTTTCTGAAGATCCAAGTCAACGGTACGTGCTGGGGTACCTTCGTCCACTAACTGCTCTGATGTGAAACATGCCGACCTCCCCTCCCCCACCTGCTGCGTGTAAATGTTGGCAGGGAGATGGGGCCAGGAAGGGCCCCCACCCCCACATCGTGCCATTCCCCTGCTTAATGCCACCGACTCCAGGGACTACCAGGACAATGGTGATGTTAGACCTTGGGGTAGAGGCAATCAGCACCCTACAGATGGAGGGAAAGAGACCTAGAAGGGACCGCCTCTCCCTCCTTATAGGCGGCAACCACTGACCTTTTTAGGCCTTTGGATCTCCGTCATTGGCTGAGGCCTAAGAACAAATTCCACTCTTCCTTTTTAAGGCTCTTCTGCCCCTTCCACCCACCCACCCACCACCGCCCCCCCCGGCCCCGCCGCCCACCCCCCCACCCCCACCCCCAACCTCTAAATTAAATATTTGCCTTGTATTCCAAGTGAACTTCAACCCAAGGAAATGGTTTGGGATTTACGCCGGGGTCAAAGCGATCAAAGGAAGTCCTGCTCTGTCGCCAATCCCCCACCCACGTGAATCCAGCCCAAAGTGCTTTCAGGTTTAACACACCTGTAGTTCGGATGATGGGAGAGATGGCATTCGTGATCCAACTCCCGTGTATTTACATTGCTAAATCCGGCTGTCTTATCCCAACATGGGGAGCATGGATCTACCAACTGGAGCCAGTTATAACAACTTAAACATGCGGCGGGGGGGGGGGGTTGCAACCACATGGACAGATTGAACCACAGGAAGTGTTAAATGTAGAAGTGCCTAAACATGCTGTGACTTGAAGGCACAGTGGTTGTTCAAAGAAAAAACAAAAGGAACAGGTGCATCTAAATCCAAAATGATAGGAATTGAGCCTAATTTAAATTTTACCCAATCCAGGCGAATCACATGATTAGTTCACTGAAGAATGTTGTGCATGAATCTGGATTATAGGATCAAGATTTCTATCAGCATGCGGATAAAGATAGCCAGCCTGTACCGAACAGCAATAATCAGCCAGCAATTCAATATAAACAGAAGACCGACAAAACGACTTCGCATAATGATTTATTCTCACAGAACGTCTTGAGAAATTGCCATCAGTGAAACACTGATAGATTAAGGACGCTTTCACACTATGAGTTTAATGTCCGTGTGAAGTGTTCTCAGCTTTGCACTGGAGCTAAAGTTGGAGTGTGAATTGGGTCCCAAGGCCAGAGCCAGCTCCAAGGTGAAGTATAGTAAAGAAGACAGACTTGTATTTAAACAGCGCCTTTGATGACCTCAAGACATCCCAAAGCAGGTTACAACCAATGAAGTACTTTTGAAATGTTGTAATGTAGGAAACGCAGTAGCCAATTTGCATACACAAAACAGCAATGTGATAACAACCAGATCATTTGTTTTTGTCATGTTGATTGAGGGATAAATATTGGCCAGGACAACTCCCCTGCTCTTCTTTGAAATAGTGCCATGTGATTTTTTTACATCCACCTGGGAGAGCAGACTCTTGGTTTAACGTCTCATCTGAAAGACGGCACCTCCGACAGTGCAGCACTCCCTCAGCACTGCACTGGAGTGTCAGCCTAGATTTTGTGCTCAAGTCTCGGGAGTGGGACTTGAACCCACAACCTTCTGATTGAGAGATGAGAGAGTGCTGCCCACTGAGCCACAGCTGACACCTTGCATGAAATGGTCCTCCAAGGAGCCTTGCTCCTCTTTGCTGCAGTGTCAGGCTCTAAATTCAGGCCTCATTTACACCATGACTGCAGCATCTGCACAAAGCGAAAGGGCTTTGTAGTGACACTAGTTATAGAATGAGTGCGGCCAGATTTGACTGGCAAATAATTATAGGAAAAAATAACAGGGAACTTCACCCATTGGCTGCAGATATAATGAGGCTTTCTGCCAGCAACCTGTACTCAGCAAATCAGCCTTTTTGTGTTTAAGGTCATGAACAGGTCTTGTAGAGCATCCACAAGATGCACTGCGGCAACTCGCCAAGGCTTCTTCGACACCACCTCCCAAATCCGCGACCTCTACAACCTAGAAGGACAAGGGCAGCAGGCGCATGGGAACACCACCACCTCCAAGTTCCCCTCCGAGCCACACACCATCCTGAGTTGAACATATATCGCCGTTCCTTCATCGTCGCTGGGTCAGAATCCTCGAACTACTGACTGAACAGCACTGTGGGAGCACCTTCACCACACGGACTGCAGCGGTTCAAGAAGGCAGCTCACCACCGTCTCAAGGGCAATTAGGGATTGGGCAATAAATGCTGGCCTTGCCAGCGATGCCCACATCTGTGAATGAATTAAAAAAACAGAGAAAAAGATGTGAAGTGGTTTACTTCAGTAGACCTTCATTCTTAGGTCAAGATCACACACCCATCACCCCTATTCTTACCACGCTCTGTTGGCCCTCACTACTGCACTGAAGCACCTAGATTTTGTGCTCAAGTCTCTGGAGTGGGTCTGTTAACCCACAACCTTCTGACTCCGAGGTGAGAGTGCTGCCCACTGAGCCATGACTGACACTATATTCACCGTTTTTTTAAGTTAAAGACTAGCCCTAATCCTAAATTACCCAAATTGGGCAAATAAAGACAAAATCTAATTTTCTAGCTGTCAAAAGGTTGAGCTACCTCAGACTGAGTTGGGTTTGGAGTCTACTTTTGGTGGGCTAACTCAAATGTTAATATTTAATTATATGAACAGTTTGGATCTTGAAAACAATCTCCCGAGCAGCTGTGTCAACACAGAGGCTGCTACTAATCCAGGAAATGAACCGCAAATCCTTCCTCAGTCTGCTCGGCAACAACCTAAGAAAAAATCATCCGCAATCATTTCCAAAGACCTTTTGTGCCATTCAAAGCCTTCACTTCCCAGAGCTCGCACTAATGCACCCATCCATTCCTTGATGAACGGGTGACACTCTTTCCAACTCGGACTACGCCAGTGCCTATAGATTGTTAAGGAGCTGTGTGTCCTCTCAGATTTACAGTAGAGATAACAGATACAACTAAGCACTAATGGACAGTGACATACTCTCCCTGAGGATGGCGGACAACCAGATGGATTGAAGAGCGATCCCCAAGGGTCAGGACCTTCTGTTGACTTGCTTCGCCCTAATACAGCGCAGGTGGAGACCTTGCCATCAATCATCTCTTAGCATAGATTAAAAAGCATTTTTCCCTTTCCTCTTTGATCCATAATGACAGTCTTGGGCTGCCATTCAATCAGTAACTCAAGGGATAGACCAGAATACACACAAGGAAAGGATAGGGGCTGCAACACAAACTGCATAAAACAATGTTCCATCCATCTCCCCCATCCCAAAGGGCCTGGACTAGAAAATTCTCCTAGCCCCAGATGTAATAATTCCAGTTCCGTGCACTCATCTCTGTGTTAGGAGCTGTTGCAAGCTGGCAACTTCACGGATTCATGGAGCGGGCCAGTCACAATGCAATCCCTCCGTTCATGACAACTTTGGTGCAAGCTTGTATTTCCTGTTAGCTTGTTATTTATGGGATTTTTGCCATGCTTCTAATTTATCTTTGACGGGAGAGAATAAAATTGCAGAGCTTGCAAAAAACAACTCAATTTAAAACAAAACCATAAGGGAAGGAATAAATACCCCTTTGTTCTCCTTAAGAGAGAATGAAACTCTTCGCTTTCATTGAGTCAAGTGAGTTCCTGTAAAGGACATTCCAATGTTTCAAAGTAAGATATTCGCAAACTGCACAAGGTTGTATCAAAAAGCCAACAACAACAACTTGTATTTATATAGCGCCTCTAATGTAGTGAAACGTCCCAAGGTGCTTCACAGGAGCGTTATCAGACACAATTTGACACCGAGCCACATAAGGAGATATTAGAAATAACAACAGAAAACGCTGGAAAAACTCAGCAGGCCAGGCAACATCCGTGGAGAGAGAAAGAGAGTTAACGTTTCAGGTCGAAACCCTTCGGCGACCAAAAGCTTGGTCAAAGAGGTCGGTTTTAAGGAGCGTCTTAAAGGAGGAAAGAGAGGCGGAGAGGTTTAGGGAGGGAATTCCAGAGCTTAGGGCCCAGGCAGCTGAAGGCACGGCCGCTAATGGTGGAGTGATGAAAATCGGGGATGCGCATGAGGCCAAAATTGGAGGGTTGTAGGGCTGGAGGAGGTTTCAGAGATAGCATGAATCACGGCGAGTCTGACTTATGGGGGTAACAGCTCCTTTTCAAATGGCTGTGAACCTTGTAGACTTTGCACTGTGAACATGCAGTTCTGGAGGACGCACAGTGCAGTTTTACACAGGATTACACAAGATATACGGCACAGAAACATGCCATTCGGTCCAACCAGTCCATGCCGGCGTTTGTGCTCCATTCGAGCCTCCTCCCATCTTTACTCATCTAAATCTATCAGCATAACCCTCTATTCCCTTCACCCTTATATGCTTGTCTAGCCTCCCCTTAAATGCATCGATACTATTCGCTTCAACCACTCCCTGTGGTAGCGAGTTCCACATTCTCACCACTCTCTGGGTAAAGAAGTTTTTTCTGAATTCCCTATTGGATTTCTTGGTGACTATCTCATATTGATGGCCTCCAGTTATGCTCTTCCCCACAAGTGGAAACATTGGGCTGGATTTTGTGAATGGAAGCGAGTTGGAGGCGGGACTGCTGCTTGTCGTGTCAATGTCCCACCTCCATCCTCGCCTGACCAACCAGAGGGATTTTCCCCTGATTGAGCCCACCCTGTGGGCTCAGCAGGCCAATTAGAGAGGAAGTCACTGACAGAGCACGTCAACGTCAGACATGCTAGCTGTCAAGACTTCTTGGAAGAAGAAATGTCAGCATGTGACACCTCTCTGAAGCTGTCAAACACTAACATTCTCTGTAGTTTGATGAGCCCTTGTGTTCAAGACTCATCAAACCTTTCAACTTTGTCGATTTCAGATGGTTGTTGGTTCGGAGGATCCAACAGCCAGTCTGTGAAATCGACAATGAGGATGTCAGGACTCCCGATCCAGGGTGGATGAAGGCTGTAGGAAGAAAACAAGGTAAGTGAACATTTGTTTACACTTATCACTCACCTTGCATACTTACCACTCCACACTTGCATCCATCACTCACCTCTACATCTTACTTCCAGGTCCCTCCAACCGCCACTGACCTCCTTCACGTCTCCTCCAACCAATGGGGTTCTCCGAGGTCGGGAAGCCTTCACCTGTGAAGGTAAAATGGCACTAATCCTTTTTTCTGCCTGTTAACTACCTGTTAACAGGCAGTTAAAAGTATTTAATACCTTTCCCGCCTCAAGGAGACGGGACCCGAAACAGCACATCTTCCCGTCTCCTGGCAAAAGGGCACGGAGGCGGGATGGGGGCGGGTTTGCCATCCGCCCCCACTTTCTGCTACGTTACCGGTAGTCCCGCCTCCATGCCCGCCTCCTCGGGGCTTGGAAAATCCATTCCATTCTCTCTGTATCCACTCTATCAAAACCTTACACAATTTTGAAGACCTCTATTTGGTCACCCCTCAGCCTTCTTTTTCCAAGAGACAAGAGACCCAGCTTGTTCACCCTTTCCTGATTGCTGTACCCTCGCATTTCTGGTAACATCCTTGTAAATCTTCTCTGCACCTTCTCTAGTGCCTCCATATCCTTTTTATAATATGGCGACCAGAACTGTACGCAGTACTCCAAGTGTGGTCTAACCAAGGTTCGATACAGGTTTAGCATAACTTCCTACTTTTCAATTCTATCCCTCTAGAAATAAACCCAAGTGCTTGGTTTGCTTTTTTTATGGCCTTGTTAACCTGTGTCGATACTTTTAGTGATTTGTGTATTTGTACTCCGAGATCCCTTTGCTCCTCTACCCCACCTAGACTCGCACCCTCCAAGTGATAAGTGACCTCCCTATTCTTCCGACCAAAATGTAATACCTCACATTTATCTGTGTTGAATTTCATTTGCCAATTATTTGCCCATTTTGCAAGTTTATTAATGTCCTCCTGTAACTTGTTGCAGTCCTCCTCAGTATTGACTAACCCCCCAATTTGGTGTCATCCGCAAATTTAGAAATTGTGTTTTTGATTCCAAAGTCTAAATCGTTAATATAAATTGTGAACAGCAGTGGTCCCAGCACTGATCCCTGTGGAACACCACTACCCACCTTCTGCCACTGTGAATAGCTACCCTTTACTCCTACTCTCTGCTTTCTGGCTTGAAGCCAACTAGCAATCCATTCTGCTACTTGTCCCCTGACTCCGCATTCTTTGACTTTGTTCATCAGTCTATTATGTGGTACCTTATTGAAGGCCTTTTGATATAAATGACATCTACTGCATTACCATTGTTTACTCTCTCTGTTACCTCTTCAAAAAATTCAATGAGGTTGGTCAAGCAAGACTTTCCCTTTTGAAATCCATGCTGACTATTCATTATTATATTTTTGGTTTCTAGATGTTCTTCTATTTTCTCCTTTAGTAGGGATTCCATTATTTTTCCTACCACCGATGTTAAGCTGACTGGCCTATAGTCCCCTGGACATGTTCTATCCCCCTTCTTAAATATCGGTATTACGTTAGCTATCCGCCAGTCCTCTGGCACTACACCTTTTTCCAATGAATTATTAAATATGGGTAGTAATGCCTCTGCTGTCTCTTCCCTAGATTCTTTTAAAATGCGTGGATACAATCCATCCAGACCAGGGATTTTATCCTCTTTGAGTTTGATTAATTTATTTACTATATCCCCTCTTTTTATTTTAAATGCACTTATCTCATTTCTAATAATCATCATCCAATGTCATCTCCACCTGTTCTAGCTCCCTGGTAAATATTGAAGCAAAATAATTATCTAATATTTCTGCTATCTCTCCATCATTACCTGTGGTATTATCCTGTCTATCCCTTAATGGCCCTATTCCCATCCCAACCTTCCTTTTTTTATTGATGTGCCTGTAAAATATTTTACTATTTTGTTTTATGTTCCTTGATAATTTAATTTCATAGTTCCTCTTTACCTTGCTATTTTTTTTTTACTTCTATCCTAATCTCTTCATATTCTCCCTTATCATGCACTCCCCTGCTGTCTATGCACTTAATGTATGCCTCTTTCCTTACCCTCAATTGTTCCCTTATGGCTTTGTTCATCCACGGTATCTCATTTGTGTTCACTTTGTTCTTTCCTTTTAGTGGAATATATTTTTCCCGGACTCTGTTGAACACCATTTTTAATATTTCCCATTGCTGTTCTACATTGTTGTTTGTCAATATTGTTGCCCATTTTATTTTCCCAAGTTCTATTCTCAGCCCCTCAAAATCAGCTTTTCTCCAATCTATTACCTTGGTTTTCATCATACCTATGTCCTTCTCAATTATTATCTTAAAGCATATTATATTATAGTCACTATTGCCTAGATGTTCCCCTACTTTTACTTCTCTTATCTGCTCTGGTTCATTCCCCATTACTAGATCCAATAGCGAATCCTCCCTTGTTGGGCTTTTTACATATTGGGTTAGAAAGGAGTCCTGTAAACATTGTAGGAACTCCATTCCCTTATCCCCTTTACCTACCTCTTCTGTCCAATTAATATTGGATAGTTGAAATCCCTCATGATTATTATTCTATGTTTTTTACTCATTTCCCTAATTTCTTTGCATATTTCTTCCTCCACCTCCCTTCCACTATTAGGTGGTCTGTAGACTACCCCATTAGTGTGATTGATCCTTTATTATCTTTTATCTCTATCCACATGGATTCTATTTTTGTCTTGCTGATAGTGGTGTCACTTTTTTCTACTGCCATTGTTATCCCTAATAAGTACAGCTACTCCACCTCCCCTTTTTCTCTCTCTATCCTTTCTAAATATGTTATACACTACAATGTTTAATTCCCAGTCCTGATTTTTCTGTAGCCATGTCTCAGTAATCCCTACTATGTCTGGTTCCTCTCAACGCATGATTGCCTCCTGCTCCCCTGTTTTATTACGGACACTGTGTGCATTGCTGTACAGACAGTTTAACTCATTTTTAATAGGATTTCCTCTCACTGTATGTTTAACCATCTTTTTAGACTCCTGGGGGGAAAAATTCAGTTGGTTTGCGTCTCCCGTTAGCGCCTTAAGAGGGCGCTAATGGGGTGCAAAGCAACTAGCGCCCGGGCGCGGCGATGTTTGCATCGCTCACGGAATTGACGAGACATTTTGTGGCGGCGCTAAACACTACCGCCACGATCTCCTGCGCCCGCAGATCGTGACGTCAGTCGAGCGTGGAGCACCCCGGACCGGATATTGAGTGGCGCCCCCTGCCTTACCGCCTGCCGCTAGCAACAACAGGTTGAGGGGAGCGTTTTGCAGTCGGGAAGGGACTGGGGGAGCGCTATTTAAAGGCGACTGCTTCCTGCCTTTTTTTGTCGGTGAAGTTTTTGCACCACGCATTCTGAGTGAGAGAGAGAGACTGCAGGAGATATTCAACGCTGTGTTGAGGAGTTTTGGGTACTGAGCAGCACTTTGCAGGTTCTTTTTGATTTGCTCTTCCTTGCATCGATTTAGAAGAGACTGTGGGGGCTGCACTCTGAGCTCTTTCCCTGGGCCTCTCCATTGTTCTTTCCAACAGATTTGATGTACAGGTCTCTCCAGGCCGAGATTCAAGGCTGCAATGAGTAGGGTGCGGATGGAGATCAAGATCAACCATCCCCTTTAAGAACTGGCCAGCGCCATTGTGTCTGTGTTCCATTGCTGACTGACATCACATGAGCTTCACCAGCGCTCTGAGGTAGCGCCTCGCTCCTCGGCGTTAGCGCCTTAAGAGAGGTGTGTAGCACCTGATTTAGCGCTCAAATCACCTCCACGGGCGATAGAAACCAAGTTTGCAGTCGGAGGCGATAATTAGCGCCAGGCACTAAACTTTGCGGCCGGCCGATAATCGCGCCCCAAACGGGGCGACACTGAATTTCTCCCCCCTGTTCAATAACTCTATTTATTCCCTTGCTCTTTTTTCCTGTTTTGTTTATAATTAGGCTGGTTACGTTTCTTCTAGATCCCTCCCCCATCTTACTAGTTTAAAGCCTTTGCCACCTCCCTATTTACCCTTTCCGCTAGGACACGGGTCCCATCCTGGTTCAGGTGGAGCCCGTCCCATTGGTACAGATCCTTCCTGTCCCAGAACTGGTGCCAGTGTCCCATGAAAAGGAACCCCTCTTTCCCACACCAGGCCTTTAGCCACATGTTAATTCTCCTGATCTGACTGTTTCTATACCAATTTACACGTGGCTCGGGCAGTAATCGAGAGATTATTACGCTCGAGGTCCTGCTTTTTAATTTAGAGCCTAACGCCTGATACTCTTTCAGCAGGGCCTCCTCCCTGTTCCTACCTATGTCGTTTGTTCCAACATGGACCACGACAACTGGATTTCCCCCCTCCCTTTCCAAGTTCCTGTCCAGCCGCTGTGAGATATCCCTTACCCTGGCACCGGGTAGGCAACACACCCTTCGGGATTCTCGTTCTTGGCTGCAGAGGATGCTATCTATCCCCCTAATTATAGAATCCCCTATCACTACCATATTTCTATTCTGCTCTCCCCCCCCCCCCCCGCCCCCTCCCCCCTTGGACAGCCTTCTGAGCCACGGTGCCTTGGTCTGCATTGTGGCTGTCCTCCCTGCAGTCTTTCTTCTTGTCCTCACAGGTAGCGAGTACTTCGTACCAGTTGGACAGGACCAGTGTCTGCAGGACCTCCTTCTCAACCTCTCCTAAATCCCCGCTACCCGGCTCCCTAACAGTCACACCCTCCCCTTCCTGAACCTGTGCTTTCCTCTGAGGTATGACTGTATTCTGGATAAAACGGTCCAGAAATTCCTCCCCCTCCCTTATGTGTCGGAGTGTCTCCAACTCACACTCCAGCTCAATGACTCTGAGCCGGAGAGATTCGAGACGGAGAAGTCTCCTGCAGACGTGTTCGCTCGGGACAGTCTCGCTGTCCACAAACCCCCACACACTGCAGTCCAGACACACAACCTGCCCTGCCATATCTTAGTCTAAATTATTTTATTTATTTAATTAGTTAAAGTCTTTATTCAATGATTAGTTATAGTTATATTAATTAGTTCAACTAGTTAATTTATAAATTTCATACAGTACTTTGTAGTTTCCCGCATTTAGTTTAAACCACTGTTCTAGGTTAGAGAGAAAAGAGAGGGAAAAAAAACTTAATACTCGGTCTGCACAGAGTGGGATTAAACAGAGTGGACTTGAACAGAGTGTTTTATTTGGGAATTTGGAAAGAGTGGGAATTTGGAGAAGAGGGGGAAGGAGTTGTTGCTTTTTGCCTACACTACTTGTAGTGCTTTGTGTTACAGGTAGATATTTAATTTCAGTACCCTTAACTTAATCTAGATCAAGTAAGTAGTCAAGAAACTACACTGTAAACTAAGTTACCTAATTACAAATTTAATTAAAAAGACAATGTCATATAGGGATGGCAGTGCAGGTGGTGCCGCAACTGCAGCATGTGGGAGTTTGTGGAGAGCATTGTGATCCCGGACAACCATGTTTGCAGTAAGTGCCTGCATCTTGAGGAACTTCAGCTCAGAGTTGTTGAGCTGGAGTCTGAGGTGCAGACATTGCGGGGCATCAGGGATGGGGAGAGTTTCCTGGACACTTTGATCCAGGAGGCAGTCACACCCCTTAGGTTAGGTTGTGGTACAGGTGTGGTTAGTGGTCAGGGACAGGAGGGTGAGACTGCAACTCAGGCAGGTAAGGGGACCCCAGGTGCAGTGCTGGAGGAGCCTCAGCCTTTGCCCTTGTCCAACAGGTATGAGGTTCTTGCTGCCTGTGTGGATGAAGCAAAAGCCTACAGGATGGATGAACAAGCTCACCATGGTGCAGGAGGCCATTCAAGTGGGGGGAGTGAAAGGGAATGTATTAGTGGTAGGGGACAGTCTAGTCAGGGGGATAGATACTGTTCTATGCAGCCGCGACCGAGAGTTCTGAAGGTTGTGTTGCCTTCCTTGTGCCAGGGTTAAAGACATCTCCTTGCGGCTGGAGGAGAACTTGGAGTGGGAGGGGGAAGATCCAGTTGTCGTGGTCCACGTAGGAACCAACAACATAGGTAGAACAAGGAATGACATTCTGCTGAGGGAGTTTGAGGAGCTAGGATCCAAATTAAAACTCAGAACCTCAAAGGTAATAATCTCTGGATTGTTACCTGAGCCACGCGCAAATTGGCATAGGGACAAAAAGATTAGAGATTTAAATGCGTGGCTCAAAGAGTGGTGTGGGAGGAAGGGGTTTCAGTTCATGGGCCACTAGCACCAGTGCTGGGGAAAGAGGGAGCTGTTCCGTTGGGACGGGCTCCACTTAAACCGGGCTGGGACCAGTGTCCTGGCGAACCGAATAACTAGGGCAGTAGACAGCGCTTTAAACTAATGAAGGGGGGAGGGAGGATTCAGGAAAGAGTAAATTTAAAAGCAGTGAGAGAAATGTCAAGGCTCTAGAGCAGAGTAGAGTTTTGGGTAAAAATAAGCAGAGTGGGTCAGGAAGGGACAGAGAGAGGAACAAAGGTAATAAGGCATCAGTGACTAAGGTGACATCAGGGAAAAATAGAAATAAGTCAAAGCTAAAGGCACTATATCTGAATGCTCGAAGTATTCACAACAAAATAGATGAATTAATAGCGCAGATAGAAATTAACAGGTTTGATCTAATAGCCATAATGGAGACGTGGTTGCAAAGTGGCCAAGGTTGGGAATTAAATATTCCAGGATACTTAACTTTTAGAAGAGAAAGGCAAATGGAAAAGGAGGAGGGGTAGCCCTGATAATAAAGGACCGGAAAAAGACTGTAGAGAGAAAGGATCTTAGCTCTGAAAATCAAGAAGTAGAATCAGTTTGGGTGAAGCTAAGAAACAGCAAGGGGCAGAAAACATTGGTGAGAGTTGTTTATAGGTCACCAAACAATAGTTGTAATGTAAGGCTAATATAAATCAGGAAATTAAAGGTGCATGTAACAAGGGTAATACAGTAATCATGGGGGACTTTAATCTACACATAGACTGGGCAAACCAAATTTGCTTTAATAGAGTGGAGGACAAATTCATGGAATGTATGCAAGATAATTTTCTGGAGCAGTATGTTGAGGAACCAACTAGGGAACAGGCTATTTTAGGTCTAGTATTGTGCAATGAGAAAGGGTTAATTAATAACCTTGTAGTAAAGGGGCCTTTAGAGAAGAGTGACCATAATATGATACAATTTTATATTGAGTTTGAAAGTGATTGAGTTAAATCCGAAATTAGGGTCTTAAATCTAAACAAAGCAAACTACGTAGGTATGAGGGGCGAGTTGGCTAAGGTAGATTGGGAAACTACATTAAAAGGTATGACAGTAGACAAGCAATGGCTAGCATTTAAAGAATTAATACATAATTTACAACAAATATACATTCCATTAAGGCACAAAAATCCCACAGGAAAAGTGGTCTAACCGTGACTAACAAGAGAAGTTAAAGATAGTATTAGATAAAAGGAAGAGGCTTATAATGTTGCCAAAAAGAATAGCAAGCCTGAGGATTGGGAGAATTTTAGAATTCAGCAAAGGAGGACCAAGAAATTGATAAAGAAAGGGAAAATAGAATATGAGAGTAAACTAGCGA
>JASTWF010002924.1:0-14310 GCA_030390025.1 Squalus acanthias | reverse complement strand
CCTCACACACACACTGTACCCCATCCAACTCCCCACCCTCACACATACACTGTACCCCATCCAACTTCCCACCCTTTCACACACACACTGTACCCCATCCAACTCCCCACCGTCACACACACACTGTACCCCATCCAACTCCCCACCATGTCACACACACTGTATCCCATCCAACTCCCCACCCTTTCGCACACACTGTACCCCATCCAAATCCCCACCCTTTCACACACACTGTACCCCATCCAACTCCCCACCCTTTCACACACACTTTACCCCATCCAACTCCCCACCCTCACACACACACTGTACCCCATCGAACACCCCAAACTTTCACACACACTGTACCCCATCCAACTCCCCACCCTCTCACACACACTGTACCCCTTCCAACTCCCCACCCTTTCACACACACTGTACCCCATCCAACTCCCCACCCTCACACACACACTGTACCCCATCCAACTCCCCACCCTCTCACTCACACACTGTACCCCATCCAACTCCCCAACCTCTCACACACACACTGTACCCCTTCCAACTCCCCACCCTCTCACACACACTGTACCCCTTCCAACTCCCCACCCTTTCACACACACTGTACCCCATCCAACTCCCCACCCTCTCACACACACACTGTACCCCATCCAACTCCCCACCCTCACACACATACTGTACCCCATCCAACTCCCCACCCTCACACACACACTGTACCCCATCCAACTCCCCACCCTCTCACGCACACTGTACCCCATCCAACTCCCCACCCTTTCACACACACTGTACCCCATCTAACACCGCATCCTTTCACACACGCTGTACCCCATCCACCTCCCCACCCTGTCACACACACACTGTACCCCATCCAACTCCCCACCCTTTCACACACACACTGTACCCCATCCAACTCCCCACCCTCACACACACAATGTACCCCATCCAACTGTCCACCCTCACATACACACTGTACCCCATCCAACTCCCCAACCTGACACACACTGTACCCCATCCAACTCCCCAACCTGACACACACTGTACCCCATCCAACTCCCCACCCTTTCACACACACTGTACCCCATCCAACTCCCCAGCCTCTCACACACACACTGTACCCCATCCAACTGTCCCACCCTCACACACACTGTACCACATCCAACTCCCCACCCTCTCACACACACACTGTACCCCATCCAACTCCCCACCCTTCACACACACACTGTACCCCATCCAACTCCCCACCCTTTCACACACACACTGTACCCCATCCAACTCCCCACCCTTTCACACACACTGTACCCCATCCAACTCCCCACCCTCACACACACTCTGTACCCCATCCAACTCCCCACCCTTCACACACACACTGTACCCCATCCAACTCCCCACCCTCACACGCACACTGTACCCCATCCAACTCCCCACCCTCACATACACACTGTACCCCATCCAACTCCCCACGCTCACACACACACTGTACCCCATCCAACTCCCCACCCTCACACACACACTGTACCCCATCCAACTCCCCACCCTTTCACACACACTGTACCCCATCCAACTCCCCACACTTTCACACATACACTGTACCCCATCCAACTCCCCACACTTTCACACATACACTGTACCCCATCCAACTCCCCACCCTCACACACACACTGTACCCCATCCAACTCCCCACCCTCACACACACACTGTATCCCATCCAACTCCCCACCCTTTCACACACACTGTACCCCATCCAACTCCCCACCCTTTCACACACACTGTACCCCATCCAACTCCCCACACTTTCACACACACTGTACCCCATCCAACTCCCCACCCTTTCACACACACACTGTACCCCATCCAACTCCCCACCATGTCACACACACTGTACCCCATCCAACTCCCCACCCTCACACACACACACTGTACCCCATCCAACTCCCCTCCCTCACACATACACTGTACCCCATCCAACTCCCCACCCTTTCACACACACTGTACCCCATCCAACTCCCCACCATTTCACACACACTGTACCCATCCAACTCCCCACCCTCACAACACACAGTACCCCATCGAACTCCCCACCCTTCACACACACACTGTACCCCATCGAACTCCCCACCCTCTCACACACACTGTACCCCATCCAACTCCCCACCCTCACACACACACTGTACCCCATCCAACTCCCCACCATGTCACACACACTGTATCCCATCCAACTCCCCACCCTTTCGCACACACTGTACCCCATCCAACTCCCCACCCTGTCACACACACACTGTACCCCTTCCAACTCCCCACCCTCACACACACACTGTACCCCATCCAACTCCCCACCCTCTCACACACACTGTACCCCATCCAACTCCCACCCTTTCACACACACACTGTACCCCATCCAACTCCCCACCCGTCACACACACACTGTACCCCATCCAACTCCCCACCATGTCACACACACTGTACCCATCCAACTCCCCACCCTTTCGCACACACTGTACCCCATCCAACTCCCCACCCTTTCACACACACTGTACCCCATCCAACTCCCCACCCTCACACACACTGTACCCCATCCAACTCCCCACCCTTTCACGCACACTGTACCCCATCCAACTCCCCACCCTTCACACACACTGTACCCCATCCAACTCCCCACCCTCACACACACACTGTACCCCATCCAACTCCCCACCCTCACACACACACTGTACCCCATCCAACTCCCCACCCTTTCACACACACTGTACGCCATCCAACTCCCCACCCTTTCACACACACTGTACCCCATCCAACTCCCCACCCTTTCACACACACTGTACCCCATCCAACTCCCCACCCTCACACACACACTGTACCCCATCCAACTCCCCAACCTCTCACACACACACTATACCCCTTCCAACTCCCCACCCTCTCACACACACTGTACCCCTTCCAACTCCCCACCCTTTCACACACACTGTACCCCATCCAACTCCCCACCCCATCACACACACACTGTACCCCATCCAACTCCCCACCCTCACACACATACTGTACCCCATCCAACTCCCCACCCTCACACACACACTGTACCCCATCCAACTCCCCACCCTCTCACACACACTGTACCCCATCCAACTCTCCACCCTTTCACACACACTGTACCCCATCTAACACCGCATCCTTTCACACACGCTGTACCCCATCCACCTCCCCACCCTGTCACACACACACTGTACCCCATCCAACTCCCCACCCTTTCACACACACTGTACCCCATCCAACTCCCCACCTTCACACACAATGTACCCCATCCATCTGTCCACCCTCACATACACACTGTACCCCATCCAACTCCCCAACCTGACACACACTGTACCCCATCCAACTCCCCAACCTGACACACACTGTACCCCATCCAACTCCCCACCCTTTCACACACACACTGTACCCCATCCAACTCCCCACCCCCTCACACACACACTGTACCCCATCCAACTCCCCACCCTCTCACACACACACTGTACCCCATCCAACTCCCCACCCTTTCACACACACACGGTACCCCATCCAACTCCCCACCTTTTCACACACACACTGTACCCCATCCAACTCCCCACCCTTTCACACACACTGTACCCAATCCAGCTCCCCACCCTCACACATACACTGTACCCCATCCAACTCCCCACCCTCTCACACACACACTGTACCCCATCCAACTCCCCACCCTCACACACACACTGTACCCCATCCAACTGTCCACCCTCACATACACACTGTACCCCATCCAACTCCCCAACCTGACACACACTGTACCCCATCCAACTTCCCAACCTGACACACACTGTACCCCATCCAACTCCCCACCCTTTCACACACACTTTACCCCATCCAACTCCCCACCCTCACACACACACTGTACCCCATCGAACACCCCAAACTTTCACACACACTGTACCCCATCCAACTTCCCACCCTCTCACACACACTGTACCCCTTCCAACTCCCCACCCTTTCACACACACTGTACCCCATCCAACTCCCCACCCTCACACACACACTGTACCCCATCCAACTCCCCACCCTCTCACTCACACACTGTACCCCATCCAACTCCCCAACCTCTCACACACACACTGTACCCCTTCCAACTCCCCACCCTCTCACACACACTGTACCCCTTCCAACTCCCCACCCTTTCACACACACTGTACCCCATCCAACTCCCCACCCTCTCACACACACACTGTACCCCATCCAACTCCCCACCCTCACACACATACTGTACCCCATCCAACTCCCCACCCTCACACACACACTGTACCCCATCCAACTCCCCACCCTCTCACACACACTGTACCCCATCCAACTCCCCACCCTTTCACACACACTGTACCCCATCTAACACCGCATCCTTTCACACACGCTGTACCCCATCCACCTCCCCACCCTGTCACACACACACTGTACCCCATCCAACTCCCCACCCTTTCACACACACACTGTACCCCATCCAACTCCCCACCCTCACACACACAATGTACCCCATCCAACTGTCCACCCTCACATACACACTGTACCCCATCCAACTCCCCAACCTGACACACACTGTACCCCATCCAACTCCCCACCCTTTCACACACACTGTACCCCATCCAACTCCCCAGCCTCTCACACACACACTGTACCCCATCCAACTGTCCACCCTCACACACACTGTACCACATCCAACTCCCCACCCTTTCACACACACACTGTACCCCATCCAACTCCCCACCCCCTCACACACACACTGTACCCCATCCAACTCCCCACCCTCTCACACACACACTGTACCCCATCCAACTCCCCACCCTTTCACACACACACTGTACCCCATCCAACTCCCCACCCTTTCACACACACACTGTACCCCATCCAACTCCCCACCCTTTCACACACACTGTACCCCATCCAACTCCCCACCCTCACACACACTCTGTACCCCATCCAACTCCCCACCCTTTCACACACACACTGTACCCCATCCAACTCCCCACCCTCACACACACACTGTACCCCATCCAACTCCCCACCCTCACATACACACTGTACCCCATCCAACTCCCCACGCTCACACACACACTGTACCCCATCCAACTCCCCACCCTCACACACACACTGTACCCCATCCAACTCCCCACCCTTTCACACACACTGTACCCCATCCAACTCCCCACACTTTCACACATACACTGTACCCCATCCAACTCCCCACACTTTCACACATACACTGTACCCCATCCAACTCCCCACCCTCACACACACACTGTACCCCATCCAACTCCCCACCCTCACACACACACTGTATCCCATCCAACTCCCCACCCTTTCACACACACTGTACCCCATCCAACTCCCCACCCTTTCACACACACTGTACCCCATCCAACTCCCCACACTTTCACACACACTGTACCCCATCCAACTCCCCACCCTTTCACACACACACTGTACCCCATCCAACTCCCCACCATGTCACACACACTGTACCCCATCCAACTCCCCACCCTCACACACACACACTGTACCCCATCCAACTCCCCTCCCTCACACATACACTGTACCCCATCCAACTCCCCACCCTTTCACACACACTGTACCCCATCCAACTCCCCACCATTTCACACACACTGTATCCCATCCAACTCCCCACCCTCACATACACACTGTACCCCATCGAACTCCCCACCCTTTCACACACACACTGTACCCCATCGAACTCCCCACCCTCACACACACACTGTGCCCCATCCAACTCCCCACCCTCACACACTCACTGTACCCCATCCAACTCCCCACCATGTCACACACACTGTATCGCATCCAACTCCCCACCCTTTCGCACACACTGTACCCCATCCAACTCCGCACCATGTCACACACACTGTACCCCATCCAACTCCCCACCCTCACACACACACTGTACCCCATCCAACTCCCCACCCTCACACATACACTGTACCCCATCCAACTTCCCACCCTTTCACACACACACTGTACCCCATCCAACTCCCCACCGTCACACACACACTGTACCCCATCCAACTCCCCACCATGTCACACACACTGTATCCCATCCAACTCCCCACCCTTTCGCACACACTGTACCCCATCCAAATCCCCACCCTTTCACACACACTGTACCCCATCCAACTCCCCACCCTCACACACACTGTACCCCATCCAACTCCCCACCCTTTCACGCACACTGTACCCCATCCAACTCCCCACCCTTCACACACACACTGTACTCCATCCAACTCCCCACCCTCACACACACACTGTACCCCATCCAACTCCCCACCCTCACACACACACTGTACCCCATCCAACTCCCCACCCTTTCACACACACTGTACGCCATCCAACTCCCCACCCTTTCACACACACTGTACCCCATCCAACTCCCCACCCTTTCACACACACTGCACCCCATCCAACTCCCCACCCTCACACACACACTGTACCCCACATAACTCCTTAGCCATGATGGCCTGTCTGATGACAGCCGCCTCTGACCCTCTGCTCACTCAGCATGCCCTTACGTGCACTAACTGGCAGTGGGCACTGAGACGCGAGGAGGAGAAGGAACCAGGGCCTATTTTCCTCTCCTAACTGAGGGGGACTGATCCTGATTGTAGCAGTCCCGGGGCTGAAATCAGCTAACTCAGCGGACCGGAGACCTTCTGGTCTGCAGGCCTCCTGCTGAACGGAACAGTCATTACTGGAGTTCAGTGAGCCCTTTTACAAAGAGCAAAGCAACCTGGCATTCTGTGTACACATCCTCCTTATTTGGCTGGCCTGCTCCGTCAGGAGTAGAACTGCAGCAGTCAGCCAATCAGCATTTCCCTTGGGTGCTTACTCTCAGCTGACTCCAAGTGGCACTGAGGGAAATCATGGAGGTGTCGAGGAAGCAATTTAAGGAGTTCACCAACTGTAAGACTCAAGGTACGGTAAACGTAAAGCACGATTGCAAAGTCTGATTTCACGTGTTACGCATTGTGCCTAGGAGTTGAATGTGCAAGGGAGCGACTACTGAGGAGGGTTAGGGGCAGGGCTGGCACTGAGCTATGTGGGGATCAGGGCAGTCAGTCTGGGAAGAGGCGAGAAGCTTGTTTATGAGGGAGATTCACCGGCGCCAGCGGAGAGAGCAGGAAAACGACCTCCTCGGTCCCGCAAACCACCGAGCAAATTGGCTGAGAGGCAATGAACACGCCTGCACTTCACAGAGCAGGTAACGCACATCACACCTGGCCTCGGAAGCCCCCGAGAGTGCTGCAGGTCTGTTGCTGACGTTGCACCTGTATCTTCCCGACAGCAGCACAGGCACTGCTGAAAACTGGAACTCAGGTTGGGTTTCGCTAGAGCGTTTCTGACAAAGGCAGAACGTCATGTTTTCAAGGTTAGGAACATTTCGAAGCTTCTCTTTGAATCGGCTGGCTCCTCCGTTCGAGTTATAAGAATCAGGGATTTCTTAACCAGCAACGTTCATTGATGAATCAGGGTTTTCTCAGGTTTAGCTCCTGACACTTTCTGTGGATAAAGGAAACCGTTTAGCGAACTCTCGTAAGTTTATAACGAATAAAACACAGTTTATATAACTTGAGGCACAGCAGAAAACAGAGCTCAATTCGCTTGGAAGCTCATACAACAATTAATCAGAAGAGGCTGACTCCTCACACCACTCACTTTTTCAAATATTTAAACAATGATTGCCCCATCCTCTGTTCTGTATCTTACACGCACACCTGGACTCACTCTCGACCATTCACTTACGATCGGTTGCTCGGGTACTCCCCAAACAGGGCCTCTCGATTGTTCTTTTCTTTTATCCTGCAGGAGAGGGCCAGCTTTCTCCCGACACCTGCCGTGAGCTGAGATTGCAAGCTGAGAGAAGTGGGGAAACCAGACCTGCGACTCTCTTTAGTTGGCGTGACCTCATTTCCAGCCCTCCTTCGCTCTAGAAATCCGCCTGCGACATAGGACCTGTTCGCTGTCTGTTTTGTTTTATAAACATTGTGCAAACTCCGTGGTAGAGTAATAATTGTGACATTGATTCCTACGATTTTTCTCTTGCTCCTGATTAATGTCCCCACAAATCATTTGTGGCCACTGCTCAATCTTTTTGTGGACAGATACGAACTTTGTTAAAGAATTAATTCTTGGGATGTGGGCGTCGCTGGCAAGGCCAGCATTTATTGCCCATCCCTCGTTGACCCTGAGAAGGTGGTGGTGAGCCGCCTTCTTGAACCGCTGCAGTCCGTGTGGTGAAGGTACTCCCACAGTGCTGTCAGGGAGGGAGTTCCAGGATTTTGAACCAGCGACGATGAAGGAACGGCGATATATTCCAAGTCAGGATGGTGTGTGACTTGGAGAGGAACTTGGAGGTGGTGGCGTTCCCATGCGCCTGCTGCCCTTGTCCTTCTAGGTGGAAGAGGTCGCGGGTTTGGGAGGTGCTGCCGAAGAAGCCTTGGCGAGTTGCTGCAGTGCATCTCGTAGATGGTACACACTGCAGCCACGGTACGCCGGTGGTGGAGGGAGTGTCTGTGTTTTAAAGTTGCTTACCTTCTGTATATTTTCCCACTCCGACCATCAGTGTTTCAGGCTTGCAGTTCTTCTTTTGTACCTCTCTTTCTCTTCTTAAAGCACTAAGCTCTGCAAGAGCACATCCACTTGCATTTGTAAACCCACTCTCATAGTTAACGTAAGGAACTAAACCCACGATAGCTTTTGAAGTCAGTAAAGTGGTGTAGCTCTGCTGGGCTGCGCTGCCCTAAACTTTGGTCCTCAGCCCAGGCCTTCACAGTTGAGTTCATTCCAACAATGAACTCGATCGGGTGCTCGACAGCTCCAGTTTGACCTGCCATTGAGGATTGTTTCATCAATCGTGTAGCAGTGGATATAAATGCAAGTCGTTGCTGCTGTTGTTTGTCAAGATTACAGCACTCTGCACAAAAAGAAAGACTGGCATTTATATAGCGCCTTTCACAACTTCAGGTTGTCCCAAAGCGCTTTACTGCCAATGAAGAACTTTTGAAGTGTTGTCACTGAAGACACCTGGACTCGGGGGTGATGTTGGGCTCGGTAGCCGTTAGGGTTCTAAAATGGTGTCTGCGGCGCGCGTGCGCGCAAACTTCTAAAGCAAAGCACGCCGGGTGCCATCTTGGTAAAGGGGTTAGCGCGTGCTCAGTTAACATCCGCCGGAAGTATGCAGAGCATGGCAGAGCATGACGTCAATCAGGGGGCAACGCTGATTTGACGCCAGCGCTGCCATTTTGCAACTCCACGCTCCAGTCGACGCCCTCTCTTAACCTCGCACAGCTGAACACGTGTTAAGCTGCAGGAAGGACCCCCCCACCAGCTCTATTTAAAGGGATCATCAACCACTTACAGGTTAGTTGCTGGTTGATTTCTTCTGGCTGTTGCTACGATTCTACAGGTTTTTGGTGCTTTCTATGGTGTTTTCAAGTTTCAGAAGTCCACAGGGAGGTGTGGCAGGTGCTGAAGGACTTTTTGCTGGCTTCAAGGCTTCTGCACAAACCAGTAGGCCTTCCTGGGAGAATGAGCAGAGGCCACGCAGAACAGGACAAGCTGCTAGAAGTGGGCAGAGGAGGAGAATGGGAAGAAGGGCTCTCAGCAGGGGGCCATATCCACCCAGGGTGTTTAAGAAGCTGTCTTTGACAGCAGCTCAGTGCAGCACCTCCGACAGTGCAGCACCTCTGACAGTGCAGTACCTCCCTCAGTGCAGCACCTCCGACAGTGCAGCACCTCCGACAGTGCAGCACCTCCGACAGTGCAGCACCTCCGACAGTGCAGCATCTCCCTCAGTGCAGCACCTCCCTCAGTGCAGCACCTCCCTCAGTGCAGCACCTCCGACAGTGCAGCACCTCCGTCAGTGCAGCACCTCCGACAGTGCAGCACCTCCCTCAGTGCAGCACCTCTGAGAGTGCAGCACCTCCGACAGTGCAGCACCTCCGACAGTGCAGCACCTCCGACAGTGCAACACCTCCGACAGTGCAGCACCTCCGACAGTGCAGCACCTCCGACAGTGCAGCACCTCCCTCAGTGCAGCACCTCCCTCAGTGCAGCACCTCCGACAGTGCAGCACCTCTGACAGTGCAGCACCTCCCTCAGTGCAGCACCTCCCTCAGTGCAGCACCTCCCTCAGTGCAGCACCTCTGACAGTGCAGCACCTCCGACAGTGCAGCACCTCCCTCAGTGCAGCACCTCTGACAGTGCAGTACCTCCGACAGTGCAGCACCTCCCTCAGTGCAACACCTCTGACAGTGTAGCACCTCAGACAGTGCAGCACCTCCGACAGTGCAGCACCTCCGACAGTGCAGCACCTCCCTCAGTGCAACACCTCTGACAGTGTAGCACCTCAGACAGTGCAGCACCTCCGACAGTGCAGCACCTCTGACAGTGCAGCACCTCCCTCAGTGCAACACCTCTGACAGTGTAGCACCTCAGACAGTGCAGCACCTCCCTCAGTGCAGCACCTCTGACAGTGCAGCACCTCCCTCAGTGCAGCACCTCTGACAGTGCAGCACCTCCCTCAGTGCAGCACCTCCGACAGTGCAGCACCTCCCTCAGTGCAGCACCTCCGACAGTGCAGCACCTCCCTCAGTGCAGCACCTCCGACAGTGCAGCACCTCCGACAGTGCAGCACCTCTGACAGTGCAGCACCTCCCTCAGTGCAACACCTCTGACAGTGTAGCACCTCAGACAGTGCAGCACCTCCGACAGTGCAGCACCTCCCGACAGTGCAGCACCTCCCTCAGTGCAACACCTCTGACAGTGTAGCACCTCAGACAGTGCAGCACCTCCCTCAGTGCAACACCCACCTCCCTCAGTGCAACACCTCTGACAGTGTAGCACCTCAGACAGTGCAGCACCTCCCTCAGTGCAGCACCTCCGACAGTGCAGCACCTCCCTCAGTGCAGCACCTCCCTCAGTGCAGCACCTCTGACAGTGCAGCACCTCCGACAGTGCAGCACCTCTGACAGTGCAGCACCTCCCTCAGTGCAGCACCTCCGACAGTGCAGCACCTCTGACAGTGCAGCACCTCCCTCAGTGCAGCACCTCCGACAGTGCAGCACCTCTGACAGTGCAGCACCTCTGACAGTGCAGCACCTCCCTCAGTGCAGCACCTCTGACAGTGCCGCGCTGGCTCCTCTGTTGCTAATTTAAATACTCATCTACTGGTGGTGGTAAGGGGCATGAAAGGAGTAATGGTTCTGACCGTGTGTATATTCAGAATGACATTTGAACAGTAATAGATATACTGAAAAACCTGCATCTGAAATTTGTTCCATTCAATACATTTGTGAACACAGAAAGCTTTCCAGCTGAGTCTCAATCATTTCTCATCTCCAATCTATCTCTCGCTCTCTCAGTCACTCTCTATTTCTCTCTCTTTGTCTGTGTCTTCTTTCTGCCTCTCTATGTCTCTCTCTCTATCTCCCTTTCTTGCTATGCCTCTCTCTTCTTTTCACTCTATATCTCTCTGACTCTCTCTCTGACTCTCTCTCTCTGTCATAATCTCACTTGTCTCTGTATTTTATTGCTACAGCTATGGTCAGTGGCTCTCTGAACATCCCTCTCTCATCCTCCTGAACTGTCAGTATACTCTCCCACACTCTCTCCTCTCCACTGTAGCTCCAATCTGTTGAAATAGAAGAGTCTCAAAGCACCATCTCCTACTTCTAACTCATTCTTTCCCCAGGACTTCAAAACTGTGAAACTCCTAACCTCTATCTTTCGTCCCTCCTACAACCTATTGGCTTTTAAGACCCAAGATTGGCGTCAACTAATTGCTATTGCTGACTTACCTCACCTTCTCCCCCTGTGCTCTCCATCCTTGGTGCTGTCCTGCCATGGGCCCTGGCCCTTCATCTGGTTTAGTCAACAACAGATATCTTTTAAAGAATAGACATGAGAAAAGATTCTTATGTGAGTAATTTGCTAAATCCAATCACTTTGTGAACACAACGAATTACACCCAACTTATCAATGAAGTGATTTCATAGAATCATAGAAACTTACAGCACAGAAGGAGGCCATTCGGCCCATGGTGCCTGTGCTGGCTCTTTGACAGAGCAGTCGTGCTCAGTTCCACATCCCCGCTTTTCATCCGTAACCCTGTAAGTTTCTCATCCTCCAGTACCTGTCCAACTCCCTTTTAAAATTATTTATGGAATCCACTTCCACCACCTTTTCAGGTAGAGCATTCCAGATCCCGACAACTCTCTGAATGAAAAACAATTCTCCTCCTCTTCCCTCGAGATCATTTTCTAATGATTTTGAATCTATGACCTCTAGTTATTGACCCACTCGCCAGAGGGAATAGTTTTTCTCTATCCACTCTCTCAAAACCTCTCATCGTCTTGAAAACCTTTATTAGGTCACCTCTTAACCTTCTCTGTTCCAAGGAGAACAGTCCTAACTTTTCCAACCTCTCCTCATAACTCGCCCCCTACTGCCATAGCAGCTGAAATGAAAAAGAAACAAAGAACAAACTCCCATTTTTACAGCACTTTTCAAGATGTCCCAACACACTTTGCAGCAAATGAAGTACTTTTGAAGTGCAGTCACTGTTGTAATGTAGGAAACACAGCAACCAATTTGCGCACAGCAAGCTCCCACAAATAGTAACAAGATAAATGAGCAGATAAACTGTTTTTTTAAATGATATTGGTTGAGGGATAAATGTTGGCCAGGACACCAGGGAGAACTTCTCTGCTCTTCTCAAATAGTGCCAAGGGATCTTTTATGTGCTCCTGGGCCGACAGGGTCTCAGTTTAATATCTCATCTGAAAGGCATTACTCCCTCAGTACTGCACGGAGAGTGTCAGCCTGGATTCTGTGCTCAATGCTCTGGAGTGGGACTTTAACCCACAACCTTCTGACTCCACGGAAAGAACACTACCACTGAGCACGGACCACAACTCAAATCTGGGCTCTCTGCTCCATGTGACACTACTAAATCAGGTCATGCCTTTACCCACTGGGTAATCAGGGATTTAATGTTTATTTATTACATAAAGGACTCACTAAATACTGCATTGATTTGGTAAATTTCAAGCTGTGAATATTTTCTTTCACTGAAAATGTCATGATGCATTTGCTAACAAGTAACCTTATTAAAATTAGAAAACAATCTACCAAATCACTGAGCATTTTGGTTTCTGATGCTGGTGCCTCAAGGGGGCGCTCTGATTGAAGTGCCTATGGGTGCAGTACCTGGAGTTTACCACAGTGTGGCAGCACGTACACATTTATAAAGCACCTTGGAGGTGAAATGGGTCTTTGGTGGGAGTGCAAAATGGGCAATCGCGAACAAGCAACCCGCTTTAAATTAAAAACCTTGCATAAAATGTTTGGGTAATTTTCTCCCAACACTGTTGCACGTCATGGGGACCTGCCGGGGGGTGGTAGGGTGTAAATGGTACATCGGTTAAGCACAGCTTCCTTTGGGTGGAGTCGATACCTGTGTGTCATTCATGTTGATGTGAAGTGATCAGCTCTTAAACAAGTTAATACCTGAGTAGTGTGCTGCCAGGAGACGTTCCAGGGAATACAAGTTAAAATGAGGATATTTGAATGCAGGGACAATTTGAACGGGCGGGAGGGAACACTAGCGGCAGATGGCCACAGTTGGGGACCCTTGGGGATGGTTCCTGGCAATTGGGAGGGGTGAAGGTCAGAGATTGCGGCATAGGGGCCATTGGAGCTGGGGGGAATGGGAGATAGGGCATCGGGCTGGGGGAGAGAGGGCATCAGGGCTGGGGGGAGAGAGAGGTCTTCAGGGCTGGGGGGGAGAGAGGGTTTCAGGGCTGGGGGGGAGAGAGGGTTTCAGGGCTGGGGGCAGAGAGGGTTTCAGGGCTGGGGGGGAGAGAGGGTTTCAGGGCTGGGGGGAGAGAGAGGGTTTCAGGGCTGGGGGGGAGAGAGGGTTTCAGGGCTGGGGGGGGAGAGAGGGTTTCAGGGCTGGGGGGAGAGAGAGGGCTTCAGGGCTGGGGGGGAGAGAGGGTTTCAGGGCTGGGGGGAGAGAGAGGGTTTCAGGGCTGGGGGGAGAGAGAGGGCTTCAGGGCTGGGGGGAGAGAGAGAGCTTCAAGGCTGTGGGGGAGAAAGAGGGCATTTGGGCTGGAGGGGATCGAGATAGCATTGGGGCTGGAGGGGAGAGAGAGGGGATTGGGAGAGAGAGGGGATTGGGGAGAGAGAGGGGATTGGGGAGAGAGGGGATTGGGGAGAGAGAGGGGATTGGGGAGAGAGGGGATTGGGGAGAGAGGG
>JASTWF010002923.1:0-14317 GCA_030390025.1 Squalus acanthias | reverse complement strand
TCTCTCTCTCTCTCTGTCTCTCTCTCTCTCTCTCTCTGTCTCTGTCTCTCTCACTCTCTCTCTCTGTTTCTCTCTCTCTCTCTCTCTCTGTCTCTCTGTCACTCTCTCTCTCTGTTTCTCTCTCTCTCTCTCTCTCTGTTTCTCTCTCTCTCTCTCTCTGTCTCTCTGTCTCTCTGTCACTCTCTCTCTCTGTTTCTCTCTCTCTGTCTCTCTGTCACTCTCTGTCTCTCTGTCACTCTCTGTCACTCTCTGTCTCTCTCTCTGTCTCTCTCTCTCTCTCTCTCTGTCTCTCTCTCTCTCTCTGTCTCTCTCTCTCTCTCTCTCACTCTCTCTCTCTCTCTCTCTCTCTCTCTCTGTGTTCTCTCTCTCTCTGTCTCTCTCTCTCTCTCTCTCTCTCTGTCTCTGTCTCTCTCTCTCACACTCTCTCTCTCTCTCTTCTGTCTCTCTCTCTCTCTCTCTCTCCTGCTATCAGTTCCAAAAATGCCCCCAGTAGTGACCTTCCTTGTGATCTGTAATCTTTGCCCCCAGTCGATGCTTTCCCCCCCTCCCCCCCCATCGTGGGAGATCGAGCTTGCTGACAACACAAACTGACCGCCGAGCCCACCATCCTTAATCCTGCGCCTCTAACGTCCCTCTACAGCTTCCTGCACTCGGGGCTCGGTCTATACGCACCCAGAGCTCCGTCACTGCACTGACAGGGCCCCCAGGCCCCGAGGAGCAGACTAGGCTCGGTTCACCACCAGCAGCTCGCTGCCTGCCCCAAATGCTGCCGAGACCACTCTCCCTGTACGCCGATCGGAGGCCGACACACGCTTCAGAAACCCGGGGTCACAACACAGGGCGGAGGGCCCAGAACCCCCGGGGAGCTGCTTGGGGACGTCTGCATTCTCAGGACAGTGTAGAGGGAGCTTTACTCTGTATCTAACCCGTGCTGTACCAGCCCTGGGAGTGTTTGATGGGGACAGTGTAGAGGGAGCTTTACTCTGTATCTAACCCGTGCTGCACCTGCCATGGGAGTGTTTGATGAGACAGTGTAGAGGGAGCTTTACTCTCTATCTAACCCATGCTGTACCTGTCCTGGGAGTGTTTGATGGGACAGTGTAGAGGGAGCTTTACTCTGTATCTAACCCGTGCTGTACCTGCCCTGGGAGTGTTTGATGGGACAGTGTAGAGGGAGCTTTACTCTGTATCTAACCCCGTGCTGTCCCTGCCCTGGGAGTGTTTGATGGGACAGTGTAGAGAGAGATTTACTCTGTATCTAACCCCGTGCTGTCCCTGCCCTGGGAGTGTTTGATGGGACAGTGTAGAGGGAGCTTTACTCTGTATCTAACCCGTGCTGTACCTGCCCTGGGAGTGTTTGATGGGACAGTGTAGAGGGAGCTTTACTCTGTATCTAACCCGTGCTGTCCCTGCCCTGGGTGTGTTTGATGAGACAGTGTAGAGGGAGCTTTACTCTGTATCTAACCCGTGCTGTACCTGCCCTGGGAGTGTTTGATGGGACAGTGTAGAGGGAGCTTTACTCTGTATCTAACCCCGTGCTGTCCCTGCCCTGGGAGTGTTTGATGGGACAGTGTAGAGAGAGATTTACTCTGTATCTAACCAGTGCTGTACCTGCCCGGGGAGTGTTTGTTGCTGTCACTGGGTTCCTCAAATGGGACAATGTTCCAGTCCTCACTTCTCACTTTAACCGGCACCAAATTCCTTGACAAAGGCTGTAATTCCACGTCAGGGTAAAGGGCATGTTGGCGTCGCGTTGAACCCTTACAGACCGGCTGGTAGCTTCAGTGCCAGTCTGCGCTGAGCTCCGCTGGTGCAGCGATCGCGGGTGTGACTCTGTGCTTTGCGCCCCCTCCCTAACCTCACTCCAGTTCTCCCCAACCCCACCCCCTGGGTAAGGGAGAGAGAGTTTGGGGGGCGGGGAGAGGGGGAGGGGAGTAAACCTTGCAGGGTTTGGTCCTGGGGATGTGGGCGTCGCTGGCAAGGCCCAGCATTTATTGCCCGTTCCTAATCGCCCGCGAGACGGTGGTGGTGAGCCGCCGCCTTGAATACAACCGAGTGTCTCGCTGGGCCGTTTCAGAGGGCGGTTAAGAGTCGACCACATTGCTGCTGGTCTGGAGTCGCCTATCGGCCAGACCGCGTAAGGGTGGTAGATTTCCTTTCCTAACAGGACATTCGTGAAACAGCTGGGTTTTTACAACAATCCGGGTAGTTCCATGGTCACCATTAGCGATACTAGCTTTTTATTCCAGATTTATTTAACTAACTGAATTGAAATTCCCCAGCTGCCGTTGTGGGATTTGAACTCACGTCTCCGGATCATTATTCCAGGCCTCCGGATTACTGGTCCAGTAACATGACCATGATGCGACCGCACTCATTGCTGTTGCGACAGGTTCTGGGGGCGTGGCCGCGATGGCCTCCACAGTCGAATATCCTTCCAGTTTCCCACAAGGCGTGTGGGACTTGGGAGCGCCAGGCTCCAGGAGAGAAGGGGGGGGCCTGGTGGGGGGGGGTAAATGTGTGACGCGGAGCGCGACTGTTTGAGTTTCCGCCGGCGAGTATTTTAAAAGCACCCTCTCCGTTTCTCTTGCAGGTTCGGGGTGTGCCGAAACCACAGCGGAGCAAAGCTGAGTCTCACTTCTCCAAACGGGGTCCAGGCGGCCCATTTAACCCTTCGCGAGCCCGTCGATCTGCGGCCGCTTCCGGCCTCCGCCGCGCCGTATGTCGCGATGGTCAACGCGCGCCCGATCTGGTCATTTTATCGTTAACCCCCACCCCCTCGCTCCTGCTGCGACCCGGCTTCTTAAAGGTTTTTACGCAGATATGGGGTTCGATTCCCCGGTCTGTGCGTCGTTAGCCGGTTCCCCCTCCCCCCCGCCACCGCCTCGCCACCACCCTTGGGTCGGGCAGTAGGGGGCGCCGGAACGGGTCTCGGTGACTCCGGGTTGGTGGGGGAGGGGAATCGGCGGGCGGGGGGGGGGGGGAGGGGGCTGTCGGCCAACGAGAGGATCAGGACGGGCTGCGACTCCCCCCTCCCCAATGGTCAACCAAGCCTGTGCATCACCAGTTCCACACGAGTGGGGCTGAAGGGGGGCACCAGGGGAGAAAAGAAAAATGGGCTGGGGGGGTCGGGAGGAGAATAAAATCTCTTCCGTATTCTCACCATGTGAAAACGGGGCCCAGCTCCGACCACTCAGCCCGGATTTTAAATCGTCAGGAAATGATACAATAAACCAGGGGGCAGAGATTTAAAGTAATTGGTAGAAGGATTAGAGGGGAGTTGAGGAGAACTTTCTTCACCCAGAGGGTGGTGGGGGTCTGGAACTCACTGCCTGAAAGGGTGGTAGAGGCAGAAACCCTCATCACATTTAAAAAAGTACTTGGATACGCACTTGAACATATGAAATAGGAGCAGGAGTCGGCCATTTGGCCCCTCGAGCCTGCTCCACCATTCAATATGATCATGGCTGATCTGATCTTGGCCTCAACTCCTCTTTCCTGCCCTGCTCCCCATAACCCTTGACCCCCCCCCCCCCCCCGTCGCTCAAAAATCTGTCAATCTCCGCCTTGAATATATTCACTGACTCCGCCTCCACAGCTCTCTGGGCTAGAGAATTCCAAAGATTCACGACCCTCTGAGAGAAGAAATTCCTCCTCATCTCAGTCTTAAATGGGCGAGCCCTTACTCTGAGACTATGCCCCCTCGTTCTAGATTCCCTGACGAGGGGAAACATCCCCTCAGCATCCACCCTGTCCAACCCCCTTGAAGTGCCGTAACCTACAGGGCTACGGGCCAAGAGCTGGAAAGTGGGATTAGGCCGGAGAGCTCTTTGTCGGCCGGCTCGGACACGATGGGCCAAATGGCCTCCTTCTGTGCCGTCAATTTCCACGATTCTATGATTGTAGAATGTGGATCAGGCACTGTGTCACGGCCCCCCCCCCCCCACCAGGCCATCACACCTTATACAAAACAATCTTTTATTTAAAAAAACCCACAGCTTTAAATGGACCAAAGACAGTCGAGCAGCGAAGGATCAGGGCGTGACCCGGGCCGGAGATCGCTAATAAGCATGGCCGCAGGAGACCCACGAACATATTTAATATCGAAACGGGGGCGAAGTTGGTCGATTTTGATGGAATTAATTTATTCGATTTGTGTTCTGAATAATTTTTTGTCGTGTCTGAGTCTTATTTGATCTTGTGGTTGGTTCCCCTGCCCTTTTCCCCGTGGCTAACAAAACCAGCCGTTAAAGGTGGGGGGGAGTTTCCGAGCTTGGGGCCCAGCGCGGTCGCCAATGTTGGGGTGATGGAAATCGGGGGGGATGCACAAGAGGCCAGAATTGGAGGAGCGCCGAGATCTCGGAGGGTTGTAAGGGCCGGAGGAGGTTACAGAGATAGGGAGGCTGGGGGGGGTGGGGGGGGGGGGGCGCCAGGAGGCCGTGGGGGGATTTGAAGACCAGGATGGAGAAGTTTAAAATCACAAAATTGGGAGGAATGATCTGCTTTTGCAAAGCGCAGTGATCGTTCTCCGAGATAAACCAGCGGGAGAGCGCTGCAAGACGGCCAACACTGCAAGAGGATATATATTATGTAAAGTAAATATTCAATTAAGAGTAAAATTATTTTATTAACTCAGCTGTCTGGTCCCTGCTTGCCATTTGAATCTTATTTGCTTCTTATCTTCCATCGGGCGAGTTGTGTTAATCTCCTCCCAAGCTTAGAACAAACTTATTGGCCGAGAGACTGGAAGGTTTGCCGCCGGTCGGTTTTGAAGAAAAATTGGCGGCCTCTTCCGGCGCCCACGTTCCCGCGGCTGCGTAGCGGTCTGGAGCTCCCGCGCAGACCGCTCACCGGCCTTTCCACAGAAAATGTGAACGGGCCACGTGGCCAGTTAAAGGGACCGCACACGGGGGGGGAAAAAACCCGACCGGGGACGTTGTGGGGTGGTGGCGGCCATATTGGCCGTTGCCTGCGCTCGCCGCACGTATTTCACTTACCAGGAGTGAGCGTGACGTTAGTCGGATTGCGGGGCTCCGTAGGTGAAAGCATCGCCCCGTCTCGCGGTGCCTCGCGGCGGACTTTCTCAAACTGGGGTCCGTAGCGACTTCCCAGGGGCTCCGCGGCCGGAGGTGATTTCAAGCCCGCTCCTCGTTAAGAAACCGACACCCATTCAATTCCGGCGAATTCACAAGCGGCCTGCAGCTCTCGGCACGCTTTTGCGACCAGCGCGCGCTGCCGGTCGAGCCCGTTCCCCTCCCTGGCGCCGTCCTCCCGACACGCCATCAGAGCGCAGGTGGGGGGCGGGTGGGGGGGCCCCCTTCAAACACGCGCCTGAACGCGTGCACGCGACCGGGTACAATCCCCCAGTGCAGCTGTTACAGAACGGGCCGGTGGGGCGGTGTGGCGGCTAGTTGCGCTTCCAGCACCGTCCCGGCGAGCGCTCGAGCCCTCACTCACCTCCGGCCAACCCGCTGACGGCTTTTAAAAGCTGTCCAATGCTAAGTGGCCAACAGTAGCCATCTGTCGCTGCGGAGTGCCCAGAATAAGTGTGAGAAACCGGCAGGTCCATCTCACCGACATAAGAACAGAAGAAATAGGAGCAGGAGTCGGCCATTCGGCCCCTCGAGCCTGCTCCGCCATTCAATATGATCATGGCTGATCTTCGACCTCAACTCCACTTTCCCGCCCGATCCCCATATCCCTTGATTCCCCGAGAGTCCAAAAATCTCTCGATCTCAGCCTTGAATATACTCAACGACTGAGCCTCCACAGCCCTCTGGGGCAGAGAATTCCAAAGATTCACCACCCTCTGAGTGAAGAAATTCCTCCTCATCTCAGTCCTAAATGGCCGACCCCTTATTCTGAGACTGTGACCCCTGGTTCTAGACTCTCCAGCCAAGGGAAACATCCTCCCTGCATCTACCCTGTCAAGCCCCCCTCAGAATCTTATCTTATCTGTTTCAATGCGATCACCTCTCATTCTTCTAAACTCCAGAGAGTATCGGCCCATTCTACACAATCTCTCCTCATAGGACAGCCCTCTCATCCCAGGGATCAATCTAGTGAACCTTCGTTGCACCGCCTCCAAGGCAAGTATATCCTTCCTCAGATAAGGAGACCAAAACTGTGCACAGTACTCCAGGTGTGGTCTCACCAAGGCCCTGTACAATTGTAGCAAGACTTCCTTACTCTTATACTCCAACCCCCTTGCAATAAAGGCCAACATGCCATTTGCCGTCCTAATTGCTTATATCTGGAAGTAAATACCTGTTTTCTTGAAAGCATTATTAAAACACTTTTTACAGCACCTTCATATTATAAGCAATATATAGTATAATTTAGATGGAAGGTCCATGATGTCTCCTTATCCGAGGAAGGACATACAGGCCTTGGAGGTGGTGCAACGAAGGTTCACCAGATTGATTCCTGAGATTGTCCTATGAGGAGAGATTGAGTAGATTGGGCCGATACTCTCTGGAGTTTAGAAGAATGAGAGGTGATCGCATTGAAACAGATAAGATAAGATTCTGAGGGGGGCTTGACAGGGTAGATGCAGGGAGGATGTTTCCCTTGGCTGGAGAGTCTAGAACCAGGGGTCACAGTCTCAGAATAAGGGGTCGGCCATTTAGGACTGAGATGAGGAGGAATTTCTTCACTCAGAGGGTGGTGAATCTTTGGAATTCTCTACTCCAGAGGGCTGTGGAGGCTCAGTCGTTGAGTATATTCAAGGCTGAGATCGATAGATTTTTGGACTCGAGGGGAATCGAGGGATATGGGGACAGGGCGGGAAAGTGGAGATGAGGTAGAAGTTCAGCCATGATCTTATTGAATGGCGGAGCAGGCTCGAGGGGCCGAATGGCCCACTCCTGCTCCTAATTCTTATGTTCTTATTACTAATCGATTTGGAAAGGGGCCCTTAACCCAAAAGGTGTGAGAACCACCGCAGTACAGAGCAGGGAAGGCCCGGGAATCAATGCATGGTCCTGAGGCTAACCCCAACCTGGGCACAAAAGCAGAGCAGCTCCGAGCTCAGAGTCTGCTGGGAATGTACACCTTCCTGCGGTTTTTTAAATACAGCTTTTGAGTATCGCTGTGGCTCAGTGGGCAGCACTCTCGCCTCTGAGTCAGAAGGTTGTGGGTTCAAGTCCCACTCCAGAGACTCGAGCACAAAAATCTAGGCTGACACTCCCAGGGCAGTACTGAGGGAGTGCCGCACTGTCGGAGGGGTGGTACTGAGGGAGCGCCGCACTGTCGGAGGGGCGGTACTGAGGGAGCGCCACACTGTCGGAGGGGCAGGTACTGAGGGAGCGCCGCACTGTCGGAGGGGCGGTACTGAGGGAGCGCCGCACTGTCGGAGGGGCGGTACTGAGGGAGTGCCGCACTTTCAGAGGGGCGGTACTGAGGGAGCGCTGCACTGTCGGAGGGGCGGTACTGAGGGAGTGCCGCACTGTCGGAGGGGCGGTACTGAGGGAGCGCCGCACTGTCGGAGGGGCGGTACTGAGGGAGTGCCGCACTGTCGGAGGGGCGGTACTGAGGGAGCGCCACACTGTCGGAGGGGGCAGTACTGAGGGAGTGCCGCACTGTCGGAGGGGCAGTACTGAGGGAGCGCCGCACTGTCGGAGGGGCAGTACTGAGGGAGCGCCGTACTGTCGGAGGGGCAGTACTGAGGGAACGCCGCACTGTCGGAGGGGCAGTACTGAGAGAGCGCTGCACTGTCGGAGGGGCAGTACTGAGGGAGTGCCGCACTGTCGGAGGGGCAGTACTGAGGGAACGCCGCACTGTCGGAGGGGCAGTACTGAGGGAGCGCCGCACTGTCGGAGGGGCAGTACTGAGAGAGCGCTGCACTGTCGGAGGGGCAGTACTGAGGGAGCGCCGCACTGTCGGAGGGGCAGTACTGAGGGAGCGCTGCACTGTCGGAGGGGCGGTACTGAGGGAGCGCCGCACTATCGGAGGGGCAGTGCTGAGGGAGCGCCGCACTGTCGGAGGGGCGGTACTGAGGGAGCGCCGCACTGTCGGAGGGGCGGTACTGAGGGAGCGCCGCACTGTCGGAGGGGCGGTACTGAGGGAGCGCCACACTGTCGGAGGGGCGGTACTGAGGGAGTGCCGCACTGTCGGAGGAGCTGTCTTTCAGATGAGATGTTAAACCGGGGCCCCGTCTGCCCTCTCAGGTGGACGTAAAAGATCCCACGGCCACTAGTGGAAGAACAGCAGGGGGAGTTCTCCCCGGTGTCCTGGGCCAATATTTATCCCTCAACCAACATCACTAAAAAACAGATTATCTGGTCATCATCATATTGCTGTTTGTGGGAGCTTGCTGTGCGCAAATTGGCTGCCGCATTTCCTACATTACAACAGTAACCACACTTCAAAAAAAGTACTTCATTGGCTGTAAAGCGCTTTGGGACGTCCTGAGGTGGTGAAAGGCGCTGGAGAAATGCAAGTCTTTATCTTCTAAATGTTGTTCTGGCTCCAATTACTGTGTTAAAGGTCATTGTCTTGTGTAGGGCTCGTGGCTGCAGGTGTGATTCCTGCGGTTTCACAGTGAAGTCTACAGCGAGGAGTTAAAGATTGCCGAATACTGATTTCAATAACAACAATGTGCATTTATATAGCATCTTCAACACAGTAAAACGTCCCAAGGTGCTTCACAGGAGCGATTATCAAATAAAATTTGACACTGAGCCACATGAGATATCGGGACAGGCGACCAAAAGCTTGGTCAAAGAGGTCGGTTTTAAGGAGCGTCTTAAAGGAGGAGAGAGAGGCGGTGAGGTTTAGGGAGGGAATTCCAGAGCTCAGGGCCCAGACAGGCTGAAGGCACGGCCGCCAATGGTGGAGCGATTAAAATCAGGGATGGTCATGTGGGCAGAATTGGAGGAGCGCAGAGATCTCGGAGGGTTGTAGGGCCGGAGGAGGTTACAGAGATAGGGAGGGGGGCGAGGGCCATGTAGGGATTTGAAGATGAGGATGGGAATTTTAAATTCAGGGTCACAGCAGGTCACCTTCACATCCCATCGGTCCAAACAGACAGATGCCCGCCCTCCCCGTCCCCTGCTCATCAGGTGGAACTCTGACCCCAGTGTTTCGACCCCCACTCCCCTACGCCGATCCGTTCCACAGGTTCTCCGTGGGAAGAACCTTCCTGACATTCCTGCTCCCGCGCTTTGACTCCGTGTCTTGCCTTCCCACTGGGAGCTGAGCTCGTGAGCCTTCCCTGTCGTGCTGTCGTCCGTCAATCTGTCGCACACACATTTATCAAGCAGGAGACTGCTTTAGTCTTCGAGTGACTCATTGCTTTTCACTGTGGGCTGCTGCGGGAGTGGGCCTCTAGAGCCACCTGTGGGAGGCGGAAGCTGTCAAGTGCCGTGCGTCATCGGTTGCTTACCTGTATTCCTTCAATTTGTTTTTTGGGGATGTGTGCGTCACTGACAAGGCTGGCACTTATTGGCAATAAGCTTAAGGCCACTTCAGAGGGAAGTTAGGTCTCAGCCATGTTTTTGTGGGACTGGAGTCACATATAGGCCCAGACCGGGTAAGGGCAGCGATACTGAGGGAGCGCCGCACTGTCGGAGGGGCAGTACTGAGGGAGCGCCGCACTGTCGGAGGGGCGGTACTGAGGGAGCGCCGCACTGTCGGAGGGCCGGTACTGAGGGAGCGCCGCACTGTAGGAGGGGCGGTACTGAGGGAGCGCCGCACTGTAGGAGGGGCAGTACTGAGGGAGCGCCGCACTGTCGGAGGGGCGGTACTGAGGGAGCGCCGCACTGTCGGAGGGGCGGTACTGAGGGAGCGCCGCACTGTCGGAGGGGCGGTACTGAGGGAGCGCCGCACTGTCGGAGGGGCGGTACTGAGGGAGCGCCGCACTGTCGGAGGGGCGGTACTGAGGGAGCGCCGCACTGTCGGAGGGGCGGTACTGAGGGAGCGCCGCACTGTCGGAGGGGCGATACTGAGGGAGCGCCGCACTGTCGGAGGGCCGGTACTGAGGGAGCGCCGCACTGTAGGAGGGGCAGTACTGAGGGAGCGCCGCACTGTCGGAGGGGCGGTACTGAGGGAGCGCCGCACTGTCGGAGGGGCGGTACTGAGGGAGCGCCGCACTGTCGGAGGGACGGTACTGAGGGAGCGCCGCACTGTCGGAGGGGCGGTACTGAGGGAGCGCCGCACTGTCGGAGGGGCGGTACTGAGGGAGCGCTGCACTGTTGGAGGTGCCATCTTTCAGATGAGATGTTAAACCAAGGACCCATCTGCCCTCTCAGGTGGACGTAAAAGATCCCGTGGCCACTATTGGAAGAACAGCAGGGGGAGTTCTCCCCGGTGTCCTGGGGCCAATATTTATCCCTCAACGAACATCACTAAAACAGATTATCCAGTCATCATCACATTGCTGTTTGTGGGATCTTGCTGTGTGCAAATTGGCTGCCGCGTTTCCTACATTGCAACAGTGACCACACTTCAAAAAGTACCTCATTGGTTGTAAATTGCTTTGGGACATCCTGAGGTTGTGAAAGGCGCTGGAGAAATGGGAGTCTTTATTTACTAGTCCAGTAACATAACCACTGCACTCGCCTGCCATTTGTATTCCCACAGCTGGTTTTGGGGTGCTTGTTGGTTTGTACAGCTCAGGGAAAAGCCCACTGCCTCTCACCAGGCCTCTGTGTTAAGGTGACTCGCCATCGCCCTTCATCTCGACTCGCAAAGGGAACCTGCAAGGAGACCGAGTCCGCCTCCTGCATCCGTGGTTCCTGCTGCCTCCTCGCCTGCCCTGTACAATGGCTGAGCTCGGGACCAATGAGGCACATGCCCCCGTCATCCAGCGCGCCGTGAGCACGGTGAAGCAAAGATTCCAATGCCGAGAGAGAGAGAGAGAGAGGGGAGGAGAGATGCAGAGAGGTTTTGGGTGGGAATTCCAGAGCTTAGGGCCGAGGCGGGTGAAAGCGCGGTCGCCAATTGTGGGGAGAAGGGAGTGGGGGGGGCGGTGGGTGCACCAGATTCCCCACTCCGAGGAACCGAGAGACCGAGCCCAGCAGTCACCTCAAAAGTCAGCCTCTCTCACCCACACATCGCTTATAATGTTGACAAAAATAGTAAGCCTGAGGATTGGGAGGATTTTAGAATTCAGCAAAGGAGGACCAAGAAATTGATAAAGAAAGGGAAAATAGAATATGAGAGTAAACTAGCAAGAGACAAAAAAACAGACTGTAAAAGCTTCTATAGGTATGTAAAAAGGAAAAAATTAGCGAAAGTAAATGTGGGTCCCGTACAGGCTGAGACAGGAGAAATTATAATGGGGAAATAAGGAAATGGCAGAGAAATTAAACAAATACTTTGGGCTGGATTTTCATTGACCCGTGGAGGCGGGTTTGGAGGCGTGTGGGGGGTTAAAATTGCGAAAAGGCGGGCGGGCACAAGTCCGCCTCCATCCCGCCTCCACGCAATTTTCATTAAATCGTGTCTGCTGGTCCCGACTCCGTCCCGCCTTTAAGAGACGGGATAGGCTGTTAAGGCCCTTAACAAGCACTAAATTGGCCCTATAATGCCATTTTGAAAGGCCTTTGTGATTTTTACCCTTGTTCTACGTGAAGCACGCCTGTTCTGAACCACGAATGTGAAACCTGGCGGGAGCACATTTCGAAAGCTGACTATCAGCTACAGGTCCACTATTACAACGGAGTAGGAAAAATATCTGGGAGCAGACTTAGGGCTGCTGCTGCTCATTTTGCATCCAGGTCCTCTCACAGCAAAGGCCAGGCAGTCTCTGAAGACCTTCAATGCAGCAGTAATGATGACATCATCAGAGGCGACTTTCAGACTGAAACCACTAATTGGTTCATGGGTTCCCACATGCTGGAACTCAATTGCCCAATTAGGTGAAAATTGCATCA
The DNA here is from genome assembly GCA_030390025.1 of Squalus acanthias. Taxonomy (NCBI): domain Eukaryota; kingdom Metazoa; phylum Chordata; class Chondrichthyes; order Squaliformes; family Squalidae; genus Squalus; species Squalus acanthias. Next base: position 2,441 of record JASTWF010002923.1, on the reverse strand, counting down.
ATCTCCCACATCCAATTGCAGTCAGGTGGATAACACGAAAAGTGGATGACACGACCCCAACCCGCCCCAGTATCAAAATCAAGCCCTTTGTGTCTGTCTTCACGGAAGAAGACGCAAAATACTTCCTGGAAATAGTGGAGAACCAAAGGCCTAGCGAGAATGAGGAACTGAAAGAAATTAATATTAATAAAAAAAAATAGTTTTCGAGAAATTAATGGGACTGAAAGCTAATAAATCCCCTGGACCTGATGGCCTACATCCCAGGGTTTTGAAAGAGGTGGCTATAGAGATAGTGGATGCATTGGTTGTCATTTTCCAAAATTCCATAGATTCTAGTGTGGGGAGTGGGGGGGAGTTGGTCGGGGTACAGTGTCTTTGTGAAGTGGGTCATAAGACCATAAGAATTAGAGCAGGAGTCGGCCGTTCGGCCCCTCGAGCCTGCTCCGCCATTCAATAAGATCATGGCTGATCTTCTACCTCATCCTACTTTCCTGCCCGATCCCCATATCCCTCAATTCCCTTAATATCCAAAAATCTATCAATCTCTGTCTTGAATATACTCAATGACTGAGCCTCCACTGCCCTCTGGGGTAGAGAATTCCAAAGATTCACCACCCTCTGAGTGAAGACATTTCTCCTCATCTCAGTCCTAAATGGCCGAACCCTTATTCTGAGACTGTGACCCCTGGTTCTGGACTCCCCAGCCAGGGAAACATCCTCCCTGCATCTACCCTGTCAAGCCCTGTAAGAATTTTGTATGTTTCAATAAGATCACCTCTCATTCTTCTAAACTCTAGAGAATATAGGCCTAGTCTACTCAATCTCTCCTCATAGGACAATCCCCCCATCCCAGGAATCAGTCTGGTGAACCTTCGTTGCACTCCCTCTATGGCAAGTATATCCTTCCTTAGGTAAGGAGACCAAAACTGTACACAATACTCCAGGTGTGGTCTCACCAGGGCCCTATATAATTGCAGTAAGACGTCTTTACTCTTATACTCAAATCCTCTTGTAATAAAGGCCAACATACCATTTGCTTTCCTAATTGCTTGCTGTACCAGCATGTTAACTTTCAGTGATTCGTGTACAAGGACACCCAGGTCCCTCTGAACACCAACATTTCCCAATCTCTCACCATTTAAAAAATACACTGCTTTTCTATTTTTCCTACCAAAGTGGATAACTTCACATTTCTCCACATTATATTCCATTTGCCATGTTCTTGCCCACTCACTTAGCCTGTCTATATCCCCTCGAAGCCTCCTTGCATCCTCCTCACAACTTACATTCCCACCCAGCTTTGTATCATCAGTAAACTTGGATATGTTATATTTGGTCCCCTCATCCAAATCATTGATGTAGATTGTGAATAGCTGAGGCCCAAGCACTGATCCTTGCGGTACCCCACTAGTTACAGCCTGCCAACCCGAAAATGACCTGTTTATTCCTACTCTCTGTTTTCTGTCCGTTAACCAATCCTCAATCCATGCTAGTATATTACCCCCAATCCCATGAGCCCTAACTTTGTTTAATAACCTCTTGTGTGGCACCTTCTCGAATGCCTTCTGAAAATCCAAATACGCCACATCCATTGGTTCCCCCTTATCTATTCTGCCAGTTACAACCTCAAAAAATTAACAAATTTGTCAAACACGATTTCCCTTTCATAAATCCGTGTTGACTCTGCCCAATCCTATTATTATTTTCTAAGTGCCCTGTTACCACGTCCTTAATAATAGATTCTAGCATTTTCCCTACTACTGATGTCAGGCTAACTGGTCTGTAGTTCCCCATTTTCTCTCTCCCTCCTTTCTTAAATAGTGGGGTTACATTTGCTACCTTGCAATCCGCGGGAACCGTTCTAGAATCTATGGAATTTTGGATAATGTCAACCAATGCATCCACTATCTCTGTAGCCACTTCTTTCAAAACCCTAGGATGTAGGCCATCAGGTCCAGGGGATTTATCAGCTTTCAGTCCCATTAATTTCTCCAGTACTATTTTTTTTACTAATACTAATTTCTTTCAATTCCTCATTCTTGCTAGAGCCTTGGATCACCACTATTTCCGGGAAGTTTTTTGCGTCTTCTTCCGTGAAGACAGACACAAAGTATTTGTTTAATTTCTCTGCCATGTCCTTATTCCCCATTATAATTTCTCCTGTCTCAGCCTGTAAGGGACCCACGTTTACTTTTGCTAATCTTTTCCTTTTTACATACCTGTAAGGGACCCACATTTACTTTTGCTAATCTTTTCCTTTTTACATACCTGTATAAGCTTTTATGTCTCTCGCTAGTTTACTCTCATTCTATTTCCCTTTCTTTATCAATTTCTTGGCCCTCCTTTGCTGAATTCTAAAATCCTTCCAATCCTCAGGCTTACTACTCATTTTGGCAACATTATAAGCCTCCTCCTTTGATCTAATACTATCTTTAACTTTT
>JASTWF010002922.1:10000-14319 GCA_030390025.1 Squalus acanthias | reverse complement strand
GTTTACAGAGATAGGGAGGGTTGTGGGGGGCTGGAGGAGGTTACAGAGATAGAGAGCTTTGTAGGGGCTGGAGGAGGTTACAGAGATAGGGAGGGTTGTAGGGGCTGGAGGAGGTTACAGAGATAGGGAGGGTTGTAGGGGCTGGAGGAGGTTACAGAGATAGGGAGGGTTGTAGGGGCTGGAGTAGGTTACAGTGATAGGGAGGTTGTAGGGGCTGGAGGAGGTTACAGAGATAGGGAGGGTTGTCGGGGTTGGAGGAGATTACAGAGATAGGGAGGGTTGTAGGGGCTGGAGAAGGTTACAGATATAGGGAGGGTTGTAGGGGCTGGAGGAGGTTCCAGAGATAGGGAGGGTTGTAGGGGCTGGAGGAGGTTACAGAGATAGGGAGGGTTGTAGGGGCTGGAGGAGGTTACAGAGATAGGGAGGGTTGTAGGGGGCTGGAGGAGGTTACAGAGATAGGGAGGGTTGTAGGGGGCTGGAGGAGGTTACAGAGATAGGGAGTGTTGTAGGGGGCTGAAGGAGGTTACAGAGATAGGGAGTGTTGTAGGGGGCTGGAGGAGGTTACAGAGATAGGGAGCGTTGTAGTGGCTGGAGGAGGTTACAGAGATAGGGAGGGTTGTAGGGGCTGGAGGAGGTTGCAGAGATAGAGAGGGTTGTAAGGGTTGGAGGAGGTTACAGAGATAGGGAGGGTTGTAGGGGGGCTGGAGGAGGTTACAGAGATAGGGAGGGTTGTCGGGATGGAGGAGGTTACAGAGATAGGGAGGGTTGTAGGGGCTGGAGGAGGTTACAGTGATAGGGAGGGTTGTAGGGGCTGGAGGAGGGTTCAGAGATAGGGAGGGTTGGAGGGGTTGGAGGAGGTTACAGAGATAGGGAGGGCTGTAGGGGGCTGGAGGAGTTTACAGAGTTAGGGAGGGTTGTCGGGGCTGGAGGAGTTTACAGAGATAGGGAGGGTTGTGGGGGGCTGGAGGAGGTTACAGAGATAGAGAGCTTTGTAGGGGCTGGAGGAGGTTACAGAGATAGGGAGGGTTGTAGGGGCTGGAGGAGGTTACAGAGATAGGGAGGGTTGTAGGGGCTGGAGGAGGTTACAGAGATAGGGAGGGTTGTAGGGGCTGGAGGAGGTTACAGTGATAGGGAGGTTGTAGGGGCTGGAGGAGGTTACAGAGATAGGGAGGGTTGTCGGGGTTGGAGGAGATTACAGAGATAGGGAGGGTTGTAGGGGCTGGAGAAGGTTACAGATATAGGGAGGGTTGTAGGGGCTGGAGGAGGTTCCAGAGATAGGGAGGGTTGTAGGGGCTGGAGGAGGTTACAGAGATAGGGAGGGTTGTAGGGGCTGGAGGAGGTTACAGAGATAGGGAGGGTTGTAGGGGGCTGGAGGAGGTTACAGAGATAGGGAGGGTTGTAGGGGGCTGGAGGAGGTTACAGAGATAGGGAGTGTTGTAGGGGGCTGGAGGAGGTTACAGAGATAGGGAGGGTTGTCGGGGGCTGGAGGAGGTTACAGAGATAGGGAGCGTTGTAGTGGCTGGAGGAGGTTACAGAGATAGGGAGGGTTGTAGGGGCTGGAGGAGGTTGCAGAGATAGGGAGGGTTGTAAGGGCTGGAGGAGGTTACAGAGATAGGGAGGGTTGTAGGGGGGCTGGAGGAGGTTACAGAGATAGGGAGGGTTGTCGGGATGGAGGAGGTTACAGAGATAGGGAGGGTTGTAGGGGCTGGAGGAGGTTACAGAGATAGGGAGTGTTGTAGGGGCTGGAGGAGGTTACAGAGATAGGGAGGGTTGTAGGGGCTGGAGGAGGTTACAGAGATAGAGAGGGTTGTAGAGGCTGGAGGAGGTTATAGAGATCGGGAGGGGTGTCGGGACTGGAGGAGGTTACAGAGATAGGGAGGGTTGTAGGAAGCTGGAGGTGATTACAGAGATAGGGACGGGTGTAGGGGCTGGAGGAGGTTACAGAGATAGGGAGGGTTGTAGGGGGCTGGAGGAGGTTACAGAGATAGGGAGGGTTGTAGGGGCTGGAGGAGGTTACAGAGATAGGGAGGGTTGTAGGGGCTGGAGGAGGTTACAGAGATAGGGAGGGTTGTAGGGGCTGGAGGAGGTTACAGAGATCGGGAGGGAGGGAGCGAGAGGCCAGGGAGGGATTTGAACAGGAGGGTGAGAATTTTTTAATTGAAGCGTTGCCGGACCGGGAGCTAGTGTAGGTCAGCGAGCACAGGGAGGCTGTGTACGGACTGGGGTGTTGGCTCAGTGAGGTTAAGTAGTGAGTAGCTCCGCCGGAGAGACGTTCCGCACTCAATCCCTGGTTGATTTGGGAGCGTGGGTTGGGGGTGGGGGTGGGTGGGGAGCTGAAATTGGCCTCAGGACCTTTGGGTGAGGAAGGAGACATTCGACTGTGTCCAGCTGCCTCGGCGGGACTGGTTTTGACGAGACGCGATGCCTCGTGCAGTAGAATTACCAGCTGACACTGCCCGGCCGGGTTACTGGGGGATGCCCCTGGTCTCCGTGGAGACCGTACCCCAGCAAGGGGTCAGCGCCTTCAAGGGCAGGACGGGGACATATTTGGGGTCCCTAGAAGCGGGGTGTGTGAGGGTGTAAACCCCGGTATTTCCCCCCCGCCCCCCCCCCCCCCCGCGCCGCACACATGGTCGATCAGCAGAGGCCTGGGTATTGGGGGACCCCCTTCCTCGGCCCACCCTTCCTCCCAGCTGGGCAGTGTGTGAGTGAGTGAGGGCAGGAGCGGGATCGTCAGAGTGACCGAGTGAGTGACCGAGTGACAGACCGAGCGAGTGACCGAGTGACAGACCGAGTGAGTGACCGAGTGACCGAGTGAGTGCATGAGCGAGTGACCGTGCGAGTGACCGAGTGACCGAGTGAGTGACCGAGCGAGTGACCGTGCGAGTGACCGAGTGACCGAGTGACCGAGCAAGTGACTGAGTGAGTGACCGAGTGACCGAGTGAGTGACCGAGTGACCGAGCGAGTGACCATGTGAGTGACCGAGTGACCGAGCGAGTGACCGAGTGACCGAATGAGTGACCGAGTGACCGAGCGAGTGACCGAGTGACCGAGCGAGTGACCAAGCGAGTGACCGAGCGAGTGACCGAGTGAGTGACTGAGTGAGTGACCGAGTGACCGAGTGAGTGACCGAGCGAGTGACCGAGTGAGTGACCGAGTGACCAAGCGAGTGACCGAGTGACCGAGCGAGTGACCGAGCGAGTGACCGAGCGAGTGATCGAGTGATTGACCGAGCGAGTGGCCGTGTGAGTGACCGAGTGACCGAGCGAGTGATCGAGCGGGTGACCGAGCGAGTGACCGAGCGAGTGACCGAGTGAGTGACCGAGCGAGTCACCGAGTGACCGAGCGAGTGACCGAGTGACCGAGTGAGTGACCGAGCGAGTGACCGAGTGACCGAGTGAGTGATCGAATGAGTGACCGAGCGAGTGACCGAGTGAGTGACCGAGTGAGTGACCGAGCGAGTGACCGAGTGAGTGATCGAATGAGTGACCGTGCGAGTGACCGAGTGACCGACCGAGTGATAGAATGAGTGACCGAGTGAGTGACCGAGTGAGTGATCGAATGAGTGACCGTGCGAGTGACCGAGTGACCGACCGAGTGATAGAATGAGTGACCGAGTGAGTGACCGAGTGAGTGATCGAATGAGTGACCGAGTGTGTGACCGAGTGACCGAGTGAGTGATCGAATGAGTGACCGAGCGAGTGATCGAATGAGTGAGCGAGTGACCGAGTGAGTGACCGAGCGAGTGATCGAATGAGTGAGCGAGTGACCGAGTGACTGAGTGAGTGACCGAGCGAGTGACCGAGCGACCGAGTGAGCGACCGAGTGAGCGACCGAGTGAGTGACCGAGTGAGTGACCGAGTGACCAAGTGAGTGACCGAGCGAGTGACCGAGTGACCGAGTGAGTGACCGAGCGAGTGACCGAGTGAGTGACCGAGTGACTGAGTGAGTGACCGAGCGAGTGACCGAATGAGTGACCGAGTGACCGAGCGAGTGACCGAGTGACCGAGTGAGTGACTGAGCGAGTGACCGTGCGAGTGACTGAGTGAGTGACCGAGTGACCGAGTGAGTGACCGAGTGACCGAGCGAGTGACCGTGCGAGTGACCGAGCGACCGAGTGAGTGACCGAGTGACCGAGCGAGTGACCGAGTGACCGAGTGACCGAGTGACCGAGTGACCGAGTGACCGAGTGACCGAGTGACCGAGTGACCGAGTGACCGAGTGACCGAGCGAGTGACCGAGTGAGTGACCGAGCGAGTGACCGAGTGTCCGAGCGAGTGACCGAGTGACCGAGCGAGTGACCGAGTGACCGAGCGAA
>JASTWF010002922.1:0-5000 GCA_030390025.1 Squalus acanthias | reverse complement strand
ACACCTGTACAGGTGAGCAACGACGGGATGGACGAGGGCGTCGCGAGACCGGTGAACGCTGAATGTTCAGTCACCTCCTGTGGTCCTCCCTCCGACCCCGACCTCCCTTCTCTTCAGACGTCTCCCCAAACTCTTTCTCATTGACTGCGGCTCCGGCGGGACTCTCGCTCGCTAACATTTCCCCTACCCACCCCACCGCACTCGCGCAGCTCCCTGTAACACGCTTCCGAGTCTGCCCGTTACTGAGGGGAGGGCCGCGGCGTTGAAGGTTGGGGGGGGGAGTCCATCCATCGCATTGGGTGGAGTGAGTTAGGGCCGTGTCCCTCGCTCCGCTCCAGCCGGGAGCCGTTGATGCCCTGCTGTGATCTGCCGCTAAAAGCCCCGGGGCCGATTTCAATTCCCCGCGTTGGGTTTACGCCGTGGCGTGACATGATGAGGCGTAACGTGACGTGACATGAGGAGGCGTGACGTGACATGATGAGATGTGACGTGACATGATGAGGCATAACGTGACATGATGAGGTGTGACGTGACATGATGAGGCATGACGTGACACGATGGCGTGATGTAATGTGACATGATGAGATGTGACGTGACGTGACATGATGAGGCATAATGTGACATGATGAGGCATAATGTGACATGATGAGGCATAACGTGACGTGACATGATGAGGCGTGACGTGACATGATGAGGTATAATGTGCCGTGACATGATGAGGCGTGACGTGACATGATGAGGAGTAACGTGACGTGACATGATGAGGCGTGACGTGAAGCATCGTCACGCTGGGGGCAGCTCTGCAGCAGCTACAACGTGGTCTTGAGCCGCTGTCCCACAAATGGGCCTCCAGCAGGGAGAGCGGCCTTAACGTTTGCTCCGATGTCACCGCCCCAGTCAGCCGGGGAAACTTCCAGCGCTGGAGGGGAGGGCGAGATAATTCTCACGTACGCGGAGTAACCCAACAGGCCCGATTCTAACCCCTGAAGAGAGCGGGAACGATGGGAGATGGGATAATGTGGTGGCAAAACTGGAGCGCGAGTCGGCCTCATCCAACTCCCATTGAGGGAGGGGCTCCCTGAGAATCCACAAAGTCCCGCGTTCCAGAGACGGTGCATGGAGACAAAGTCCTCTTTATCCCCCGTGTGTTTTTCTTGCCAGTGTTGGTCAAGGGGGGAAATATGCGGGGAGAACTCCCCCCCTCTGCTCTTCTTCCAACCTGAGATCTTTCAACACAACAATCAGATGGAGCCTCGGTTTAACGTCCCACCCAGACAGAGCAGCTCCACCAATGCAGCGCACCCTCAGTACTGCCCCTCCGACAGTGCAGCGCTCCCTCAGTACTGCCCCTCCGACAGTGCGGCGCTCCCTCAGTACTGCCCCTCCGATAGTGCGGCGCTCCCTCAGTACTGCCCCTCCGACAGTGCAGCGCTCCCTCAGTACTGCCCCTCCGACAGTGCAGCGCTCCCTCAGTACTGCCCCTCCGACAGTGCGGCGCTCCCTCAGTACTGCCCCTCCGACAGTGCGGCGCTCCCTCAGTACCGCCCCTCCGACAGTGCGGCGCTCCCTCAGTACCGCCCCTCCGACAGTGCGGCGCTCCCTCAGTACTGCCCCTCCGACAGTGCGGCGCTCCCTCAGTACTGCCCCTCCGACAGTGCGGCGCTCCCTCAGTACTGCCCCTCCGACAGTGCGGCGCTCCCTCAGTACTGACCCTCCGACAGTGCGGCGCTCCCTCAGTACTGCTCCTCCGACAGTGTGGCGCTCCCTCAGTACTGCCCCTCCGAGAGTGCGGCACTCCCTCAGTACTGCCCCTCTGACAGTGCGGCGCTCACTCAGTACTGCCCCTCCGACAGTGCGGCACTCCCTCAGTACTGCCCCTCTGACAGTGCGGCGCTCACTCAGTACTGCCCCTCTGACAGTGCGGCGCTCCCTCAGTACTGCCCCTCCGACAGTGCGGCACTCCCTCAGTACTGCCCCTCTGACAGTGATTTCCCTGATGCAACGCTCCTGTGAATGAATGAAGTGATCCCAGTACTAACTAAGCGCTCTCTCTGCTTTCCCGCAGTGCTGACACCACCAGCTCCTTCCAGAGAAGGTGCATCACCTGTGGCCTTGTTCCTAACTGCACCTACTCCGACATCCAGTTCAGTCCGAGTCTCGCACACTTTGTCCTGCATTGCAACGGTGAGTCCAGCTTTCTCCTCGTTATAAATCCTGTTGGGTGTTTTCTGTCCAGTCCAGGGGTGCTGAACGTAAGAACTAGGAGCAGGAGTCGGCCGTTCAGCCCCTCGAGCCTAATAAGATCATGGCTGATCATCGACCTCATCTCCACTCTCCCGCCCGATCTCCATATCCCTTGATTCACCTAGGGGGAAAAATTAGGTCGCGCCCCATTTGGGGCGCAAATATCGTCTGGACGCAAATATTAGCGCCTGGCGCTAATTATCGGCACTGACTGGAAACTTCACTTTTACCGCCCCGGGAGGTGAGTGGAGCGCTAAATCAGGCGCTGCACACCTGTCTTAAGGCGCAAAGGCCAAGGAGTGAGGCGCTAACTCAGAGCGCTGGCGAAGCTCATGTAATGTCAGTCAGCAATGGAACACACACACAATGGCACGGGCCAGTTCTTAAAGGGGATGGTTAATCTTGCTTTCCATCCACATCCTGTTCATTGCAGCCTTGAATCTCGGCCTGGAGAGACTTGCACATCAAATGTGCTGGAAAGAACAATGGAGAGTACCAGGCAAAGAGCTCAGAGTGCAGCTCCCACAGTCTCTGCTAAATCGATACAAGGAATGGCAAATCAAAATGAACCTGCAAAGTGCTGCTCAGTACCCAAAACTCCTTCACACAACGTTGAATCTCTCCAGAAGTCTCTCCCTCTCTCTCTCAGAATGCGTAGTTCAAAAATGCCACCAACAATAAAAGACAGGAAGAGGCCCCCTTTAAATAGCGCCCCCCCCAGCCCCACAGCGATTGATAGCGTTCCAGTCTTCTGGTCGTTGGATGCGCCAGGCGGTAAGGCAGGGGGCGCCACTCAATTTCCGCTCCGGGGCGCCACAAGGGCGTTGCACCATGGAATGACGTCACAATCTGCGCGCGCAGGTGGTCGCAGCGGTAAAGTTTAGCGCCGCCGCACAATCTCTAGTTAAGTTCCCGAGCGGCGCAAACATCGCTGCGCCCGGGCGTTAGCGGCTTTGCGCCCCATTAGCGCCCTCTTAAGGCGCTAACGGGAGGCGCAACCAACTGAAATTTTACCCCCTAGAGTCCAAAAATCTATCGCTCTCAGCCTTGAATATACTCAACGACTGAGCCTCCACAGCCCTCTGGGGCAGAGAATTCCAAAGATTCACCACCCTCTGAGTGAAGAAATTTCTCCTCATCTCAGTCCTAAAATGGCCGACCCCTTATTCTGAGACTGTGACCCCTGGTTCTAGGCTCTCCAGCCAGGGGGGAAACATCCTCCCAGCATCTACCCTGTCAATCCCTCTACGAATTTTCAATGAGATCCCCTCTCATTCTTCTAAACTCCAGAGAATATAGGCCTAGTCTACTCAATCTCTCCTCATAGAACAATCCCTCTCATCCCAGGAATCTTGAGGCCAAGATTAGTGCCCCACCCCCGCACGGCCCCCTCACTGCCCTCTCCGATTCAGATGCCAACACACTCGGGGATTGATCCCAGTCCGCGTGGGTCAGCTACAACAACAACTTGTATTTCTACAGCGCCTTTAACGTAGTAAAACGTCCCAAGGTGCTTCACAGGAGCGTAAATCAGACAAAATTTGACACCGAGCCACATGAGGAGATATTAGGACAGGTGAACAAAAGCTTGGTCAAAGAGGTAGGTTTTAAGGAGCGTCTTAAAGGAGGAGAGAGAGAGAGACGGAGAGGTTTAGGGAGGGAATTCCAGAGCTTAGAGCCCAGGCGGCTGAAGGCACAGCCGCCAATGGTGGAGCGATGGAAATCGGGGGGGGGATGCTCAAGAGGCCAGAATTGGAGGAGCGCAGAGATCTCGGAGGGTTGTAGGAGCTGGAGGAGGTTACAGAGATAGGGAGGGTTGTGGGGGGCTGGAGGACGTTACAGATAGGGAGGGTTGTAGGGGCTGGAGGAGGTTACAGATAGGGAGGGTTGTAGGGGCTGGAGGAGGTTACAGAGATAGGGAGGGTTGTGGGGGGCTGGAGGAGGTTACAGAGATAGGGAGGGTTGTAGGGGGCTGGAGGAGGTGACAGAGATAGGGAGAGTTGTAGGGGGCTGGAGGAGGTTACAGTGATAGGGAGGGTTGTAGGGGCTGGAGGAGGTTACAGAGATAGGGAGGGTAGTAGGGGGCTGGAGGAGGTTACAGAGATAGGGAGGGTTGTAGGGACTGGAGGAGGTTACAGAGATAGGGAGGGTTGTAGGGGGCTGGAGGACGTTACAGATAGGGAGGGTTGTAGGGGCTGGAGGAGGTTACAGAGATAGGGAGGGTTGTGGGGGGCTGGAGGAGGTTACAGAGATAGGGAGGGTTGTGGGGCTGCCACTGAGACACAGCGACACAGTGAGTGATTCACTCCTCTCCCCTGTTCTCTCACCACATGACCTGCACCCACTAAAGATCAGGGCGAATACGGTGGGGGAGAGGGGTAGCAGAATCATCCCCGTTAACTCTGTGTGTGTGTGTGTGCTTTTTGCTTTTCTCTCCCTCTCGGACACAGTTACTATCTTCACTCTGTTCTGCAGGTTTTGGGATTCCCACACACACCGTCCACCGGACTGCAGACCCCAGGGGTAAGTGTCGCCCCTTCACCGCCTCCCCCCCCAATTACAACTCCCTCCCCGCACCCTCCAACACCTGCCAACCTGCCAGATGTTTGCCAATCTCCGGCACCAGGCCCCTGGCATCGCACTTCTTACAGTCAGATATCAATCACTCGCTGGACTGTGGGATCAGGATTCCTGGGGTTCAAATCCCATGGGGAGGGGAGAGGAGAGAGGGGAGAGGGGAGGGGAGGAGAGGAGAG
>JASTWF010002921.1:5000-14352 GCA_030390025.1 Squalus acanthias | reverse complement strand
CGACAGTGCGGCGCTCCCTCAGTACCGCCCGTCCGACAGTGCGGCGCTCCCTCAGTACTGCCCCTCCGACAGTGCGACACTCCCTCAGTACTGCCCCTCCGACAGTGCGGCGCTCCCTCAGTACTGCCCCTCCGACAGTGCGGCGCTCCCTCAGTACTGCCCCTCCGACAGTGCGGCGCTCCCTCAGTACCGCCCCTCCGACAGTGCGGCGCTCCCTCAGTACCGACCCTCCGACAGTGCGGCGCTCCCTCAGTACCGCCCCTCCGACAGTGCGACACTCCCTCAGTACTGACCCTCCGACAGTGCGGCGCTCCCTCAGTACTGCCCCTCCGACAGTGCGACACTCCCTCAGTACTGACCCTCCGACAGTGCGGCGCTCCCTCAGTACTGACCCTCCGACAGTGCGGCGCTCCCTCAGTACTGCCCCTCCGACAGTGCGGCGCTCCCTCAGTACTGCCCCTCCGACAGTGCGGCACTCCCTCAGTACTGCCCCTCCGACAGTGCGGCGCTCCCTCAGTCCTGGCCCTCCGACAGTGCGGCGCTCCCTCAGTACTGCCCCTCCGACAGTGCGGCGCTCCCTCAGTACTGCCCCTCCGACAGTGCGGCGCTCCCTCAGTACTGCAGTGCAGTGTCAGCCTAGATTTTTGTGCTCAAGTCAATGGAGTTGGGGGAATATTATGGGCTAATAAATGAAATGGGTTGGGGTCTTTTCTCTGGAAAAGAACATCAGAAATAGGAGGAGGAGTAGGCCATTCGGCCCATCAAGCCTGCTCTGCTATTCACCGCGATCATGGCTTATCTTCGACCGCAACTCCACTTTCCTGCCTGATTCCTTGTTTCCCCTAGAGCCCAACCATCTCACGATCTCGGTCTTGAATATACTCAACGACTGAGCCTCCACAGATCTCTGGGGCAGAGAATTCCAAAGATTCACCGCCCTCTGAGTGAAGAAATTCCTCCTCATCTCAGTCATCGAGTTATACAGCACAGAAAGAGGCCCTTCGGCCCATCGTGTCCGCGCCGGCCATCAAGCCCTGTCTATTCTAATCCCATTTTCCAGCACTTGGTCCGTAGCCTTGTATGCTATGGCGTTTCAAGTGCTCATCGAAATGCTTCTTGAATGTTGTGAGGGTTCCTGCCTCTACCACCCTTTCAGGCAGCGAGTTCCAGATTCCAACCACCCTCTGGGTGAAAAAGTTTATCCTCAAATCCCCTCTAAACCTCCTGTCCCCTTACCTTGAAACTATGCCCCCTGGTTATTGACCCCTCTACTAAGGGGACAAGTTCCTTTCTATCTACCCTATCTATGCCCCTCATAATTTTGTACACCTCAATCAGGTCCCTCCCCCTCAGCCTTCTCTGCTCCAAGGAAAACAACCCCAGCCTGTCCAGTCTCTCTTCATAGCTGAAGCGCTCCAGCCCAGGTAACATCCTGGTGAATCTCCTCTGCACCCTCTCCAATGCAATCACATCCTTCCTATAGTGTGGCGCCCAGAACTGCACACAGTATTCCAGCTGTGGCCTAACTAGCGTTTTGTACAGCTCCGTCATAACCTCCCTTGCTCTTATATTCTATGCCTCGGCTAATGAAGGCAAGTATCCCATATGCCTTCTTAACCACATTATCTACCTGTCCTGCCCTGCTGCCTTCAGGGATGTATGTACATGCACACTGACATGAATCTTGTCATTCATGCATGAAGTAATACTGGTGGCGCTGTCCAGGCAGTGTATAAATACTCGGGCATGGGCCCAGCTTGCTTAGGACATTCTTCAACAGGAACTACAGAAGGACAGAACTAGATCTCCATGTTGAAAAACAGTTGATTAAAGCTTTGTTTAACGCTGAGACCAAGTGCCTCGTAGTTCTCTTATATCACACACCAAGGTCCCTCTGATCCCCTGTCCTTCCTAGGGTCCTCCCAGTCCTAAATGGCCGACCCCTTATCCTGAGACTGTGACCCCCTGATTCTGGACTCCCCAGCCCGGGGGAAACAGCCTCTCAGCATCTACCCTGTCAAGCCCTGTAAGAATCTTGTATGTTTCAATGAGATCACCTCTTATTCTTCTGAACTCCAGAGAGTATGGGCCTAGTCAACTCAAGAGACGACTAAAGGGTGACCTGCTGGAGGCCTTTAGAATTACAAAGGGTCGACTTAGAGGTGTTGTTTCCCCTTGCAGATGAGACCAGAACTGGGGGGGGGGGGGGGGGGCGGTCCCCCCAAATATAAGCTCGTCACTGAGAAATCCAATCGGCAAGTTGGGTGAGTGGGCAGAAGCGTGGCAGATGCAATATAACGTGGATAAATGCGAGGTTATCCACTTTGGTGTCAAAAACAGAAAGGCAGACTATTATCTGAACGGCAATAGATTGGGAGAAGGGGAAGTGCAACGAGACCTGGGTGTCCGTGTGCACCAGTCGCTGAAGGTAAGCATGCAGGTGCAGCAGGCGGTGAAGAAGGCAAATGGTATGTTGGCCTTCATAGCGAGAGGGTTCGAGTACAGGAACAAGGATGTCCTGCTGCAGTTGTACAGGGCCTTGGTGAGACCACACCTTGAGTACTGTGTGCAGTTTTGGTCGCCTTATCTGAGGAAGGATGTTCTTGCCATGGAAGGAGTTCAGCGAAGATTCACAAGGCTGATACCTGGGAGGGCAGGAATGACATATATGAGGAGAGATTGGGTCGAATGGGCTTATACTCACTGGAGTATAGAAGAATGAGAGGGGATCTCATCGAAACATATAAAATTCTGACAGGTCTGGACAAACTAGATGCAGGAAGAATGTTCCCGATGGTTGGAGAGTCCAGAACCAGGGGTCACAGTCTAAGGATAAGGGGTAAGCCATTTAGGACAGAAATGAGGAGGAATTTCTTCACCCAGAGAGTGGTGAACCTGTGGAATTCTCTACCACAGAAGGTAGTTGAGGCCAAGTCATTAAATATATTCAAGAAGGTGATAGATATATTTCTTAAGGCTAAAGGGATCAAGGGATATGGGGAGAAGGCAGGTACAGGGTACTGAATTTGGATGATCAGCCATGATCTCAAGAGTTTTTTTGGTTATATAAAAAGAAGAAGGGTGGCTAAGGCAAACGTAGGTTCCTTAGAGGATGAGACCGGGAAATTAATGGTGGGAAACCTGGAGATGGCAAAAATGCTGAACAAATATTTTGTTTCAGTCTTTACGGTAGAGGACACTAAGAATATCCCAACACTGGACAAACAGGGGGCTCTAGGGTGGGGAGGAGCTAAATACGATTAAAATCACTAAGGAATTGGTACTCAGTAAAATAATGGGACTCAAGGAGGATAAATCCCCTGGACCTGATGGCTTACATCCTAGGGTCTTGAGGGAAGTGGCAATAGGGATTGTGGATGCTTTGGTAATTTTCCAAAATTCCCTGGAATCAGCAAAGGTCCCGGCAGATTGGAAAACTGCTAATGTAACACCCTTCTTTAAAAAGGGTAGTAGGCAGAAAGCTGGAAATTATAGACCAGTTAGTCTAACATCTGTGGTGGGTAAAATTTTGGAGTCTATTATTAAGGAGACAGTAACGGAACATTTAGATAAACATAATTTAATAGGACAAAGTCAGCATGGCTTTATGAAGGGGAAATCATGTCTGACAATTTTGCTTGAATTCTTTGAGGACATATCGTACAGGGTGGATAAAGGGAAACCAATGGACGTAGTGTATTTAGACTTCCAGAAGGCATTCGATAAGGTGCCACATAAAAGATTATTGCTCAAGATAAAAAATCACTGGATTGGGGGGAATATTCTGGCATGGGTGGAGGATTGGTTATCTAACAGGAAGCAGAGAGTTGGGATAAATGGTTCATTCTCGGACTGGCAACCAGTAGCCAGTGGTGTTCCGCAGGGGTCGGTGCTGGGTCCCCAACTCTTTACAATCTATATTAACGATTTGGAGGAGGGGACCGAGTGTAACACATCAAAGTTTGCAGATGATACAAAGATGGGAGGGAAAGTAGAAAGTGAGGAGGACATAAAAAACCTACAAGGGGATATAGACAAGCTGGGTGAGTGGGCAGAGATTTGGCAGATGCAATACAATATTGGAAAATGTGAGGTTATGCACTTTGGCAGGAAAAATCAGAGAGCAAGTTATTATCTTAATGGCGAGAAACTGGAAAGTACTGCAGTACAAAGGGATCTGGGGGTCCTAGTGCAAGAAAATCAAAAAGTTAGTATGCAGGTGCAGCAGGTGATCAAGAAGGCCAACGGAATGTTGGCTTTTATTGCTAGGGGGATAGATTATAAAAACAGGGAGGTATTGCTGCAGTTATATAAGGTATTGGTGAGACCGCATCTGGAATACTGCATACAGTTTTGGTGTCCATACTTAAGAAAAGACATACTTGCTCTCGAGGCAGTACAAAGAAGGTTCACTCGGTTAATCCCGGGGATGAGGGGGTGGACATACGAGGAGAGGTTGAGTAGATTGGGACTCTACTCATTGGAGTTCAGAAGAGTGAGAGGCGATCTTATTGAAACATATAAGATTGTGAAGGGGCTTGATCGGGTGGATGCGGTAAGGATGTTCCCAAGGATGGGTGAAACTAGAACTAGGGGGCATAATCTTGGAATAAGGGGCTGCTCTTTCAAAACTGAGATGAGGAGAAACTTCTTCACTCAGAGGGTAGTGGGTCTGTGGAATTTGCTGCCCCAGGAAGCTGTGGAAGCTACATCATTAAATAAATTTAAAACAGAAATAGACAGTTTCCTAGAAGTAAAGGGAATTAGGGGTTACGGGGAGCGGGCAGGAAATTGGACATGAGGCTGAGTTTGGATCGGTCAAGGCCCTGTGGGTGGCGGAGCGGGCCCAGGGGCTGAGTGGCCGGGTCCTGCTCCTACTTCTTGTGTTCTTTAGATTTGAGGTGAGGATCAGATCAGCCATGATCTTATTGAATGGCGGAGCAGGCTCGAAGGGCCGATTGGCCTACTCCTGCTCCTATTTCTTATGTTCTTATGAATGGCGGAGCAGGCTAGAGGGGCCAAATGGCCTACTCCTGCTCCTATCTTCTATGTTTCTATTTAATGAATTTCTGTTTCCTGCTCGCCAGGTATTACCAGAGTGCGTACGATCTGCGAGAAAATGTTGGACTTCAATACCCAAACCATCTCACTCCTGAGGAAGCGCTGAACTATATCACAGATGCAGCTCGGGTATGGCTGACACACGCACCCCGGGGACCCCCTATAAATATTAACACGCCCGGAGACACCCTGTAAATATTAACACATTCCCGGAAACCCCCTGTAAATATTAACACACTCCCGGAGACCCCCTGTAAATATTAACACACGCCCGGAGACACCCTGTAAATATTAACACACTCCCGGAGACCCCCTGTAAATATTAACACACTCCCGGGCACCCCCTGTAAATATTAACACACTCCCGGGGACCCCCTGTAAATATTAACACACTCCCGGAGACCCCCTGTAAATATTAACACACTCCCGGAGACCC
The DNA here is from genome assembly GCA_030390025.1 of Squalus acanthias. Lineage (NCBI taxonomy): Eukaryota > Metazoa > Chordata > Chondrichthyes > Squaliformes > Squalidae > Squalus > Squalus acanthias. The sequence continues at coordinate 8,855 of JASTWF010002921.1, read as the reverse complement.
CCTGTAAATATTAACACACGCCCGGAGACCCCCTGTAAATATTAACACACTCCCGGGCACCCCCTGTAAATATTAACACACTCCCGGGGACCCCCTGTAAATATTAACACACTCCCGGAGACCCCCTGTAAATATTAACACACACCTGGGGAAACAGTGTAAATATTAACACACTCCCGGGGCCACCCTGTAAATATTAACACACTCCCGGGGATCCCCTGTAAATATTAACACACTCCCTGAGACCCCCTGTAAATAGTAACACACTCCCGGGGACCCCCTGTAAATATTAACACGTTCCCGGGGAAACAGTGAAAATATTAACACACTCCCTGGGAAACGGTGTAAATATTAACACACTCCCGGGGAAACAGTGTAAATATTAACACACTCCCTGGGAAACAGTGTAAATATTAACGCACTCCCGGAGACACCCTGTAAATATTAACACACTCCCTGGGAAACAGTGTAAATATTAACACACTCCTGGGGAAACAGTGTAAATATTAACGCACTCCCGGGGAAACAGTGTAAATATTAACACAGTGTAAATATTAACACACTCCCGGGGAAACAGTGTAAATATTAACACACACCCTGGGAAACAGTGTAAATATTAACGCACTCCCGGAGACACCCTGTAAATATTAACACACTCCCTGGGAAACAGTGTAAATATTAACGCACTCCCGGGGAAACAGTGTAAATATTAACACACTCCAGGAGAAACAGTGTAAATATTAACACACTCCCGGGGAAACAGTGTAAATATTAACACACTCCCGGAGAAACAGTGTAAATATTAACACGGTGTAAATATTAACACACTCCAGGAGAAACAGTGTAAATATTAACACACGCCCGGAGAAACAGTGTAAATATTAACACACTCCCGGGGAAACAGTGTAAATATTAACACACTCCCGGAGAAACAGTGTAAATATTAACGCACTCCCGGGGAAACAGTGTAAATATTAACGCACTCCCGGAGAAACAGTGTAAATATTAACACACTCCCGGGGAAACAGTGTAAATATTAACACACTCCCGGGGACGCCCTGTAAATATTAACACACTCCCGGGGAAACAGTGTAAATATTAACACACTCCCGGGGAAACAGTGTAAATATTAACACACTCCCGGGGAAACAGTGTAAATAATGGGCCGAAAATTGATCCCGCGACGCGAGAGTACGCACTGCGTACTCTCGCGTATTCCCACTCCAATTGCCGGTTTTCTGCATGCCCTGCGCATGCGCTGAAAACCGGCAATTGCTCTTCTGAAAAGGGGGCGGGGCCTGGGTGCATCGCGTGCGCGCTGCAGGCTGCGCGCACGCTGTGCACTTCATGCTTTGGACGCGCAGGTAAGTAGGGAAGATTTTGGAAATGTAAAAAGGAGGAGTAAGACCCGCTTTTAAGAAGGTAAGTAGTGAATTAAGTATTTTTTTGATTTTTTTTTTACAGGTATATCTTTTTTATAGACTTTAAAGACAGGTAAGTTTATTTTTATAACTTTTTAAAAGATTTTAAATTTTTTCAAAAATTTAATTTTTTATTTAAAATGGTTAATTTAATTAACTATACTTATTTTATTAATGTGATGGTTTTTTTTTTAAATTTAATTGAGGTTTAGCTGTTATTTTGGGGGGGTGTAAGATTCATAGATTTCACAGCCATGCTGTGAGACTTATGAATGGAAGATGGTGTGCTGCCATTGGCTCTAACTGAGTCACGTGATCCCACAGCTCGCACGAATTCACTACGCCGCTGGGATACGCAAGCCCAGCACAGCTGATGTCTGGAACATCAAGTTCGTGCGAGCTGGATCTGAAAAAGCATAAGCGAGGTGAGACATCGCGGGGAAGGCTTACCCCCGCGGGAACAGAGCGAGATCAATTTCTGGGCCATTAACACACTCCCGGGGACACCCTGTAAATATTAACACACTCCCGGGGAAACAGTGTAAATATTAACACACTCCCGGGGAAACAGTGTAAATATTAACACACTCCCGGGGAAACAGTGCAAATATTAACGCACTACCGGACTCCCGTTTAATCACCACACTCTGTCTCTACGCAGGCCCTCGCAGAGGTGGGATCAGTGGTCGCGCGAGCACTGTACCTTCAGGCCGGTGGTAGTGGCAATCTCGAGAACATCACAGCCGACCCTCAGACGGTAAGACCTTCATACTGCTTTGAGGAACTGCCTCTTCCCGTCTTCGAACTGCTTTAGGGAGGATGTGAAGGCCTTGGAGAGGCTGCAGAGGAGATTGACCAGAATGGTACCAGGGATGAGGGACTTCAGTTACGTGGAGAGACTGGAGAAGCTGGGGTTGTTCTCCTCAGAGCAGAGAAGGTTAAGGGGAGATTGACCAGAATGGTACCAGGGATGAGGGAGAGAGTGGGATTCGACTGGGTGGGATATTAAAGGGTACGGGGAGTGAGGGGGAGAGTGGGATTAGACTGGGTGGGATATTAAAGGGTGTGGGGTGTGAGGGGGAGAGTGGGATTAGACTGGGTGGGATATTAAAGGGTGCGGGGAGTGAGGGGGAGAGTGGGATTAGACTGGGTGGGATATTAAAGGGCGCGGGGAGTGAGGGGGAGAGTGGGATTAGACTGGGTGGGATATTAAAGGGTGCGGGGAGTGAGGGGGAGAGTGGGATTAGACTGGGTGGGATATTAAAGGGTGCGGGGAGTGAGGGGGAGAGTGGGATTAGACTGGGTGGGATATTAAAGGGTGCGGGGAGTGAGGGGGAGAGTGGGATTAGACTGGGTGGGATATTAAAGGGTGCGGGGAGTGAGGGGGAGAGTGGGATTAGACTGGGTGGGATATTAAAGGGTGCGGGGAGTGAGGGGGAGAGTGGGATTAGACTGGGTGGGATATTAAAGGGTGCGGGGAGTGAGGGGGAGAGTGGGATTAGACTGGGTGGGATATTAAAGGGTGTGGGGAGTGAGGGGGAGAGTGGGATTAGACTGGGTGGGATATTAAAGGGTACGGGGAGTGAGGGGGAGAGTGGGATTAGACTGAGTGGGATATTAAAGGCTACGGGGAGTGAGGGGGAGAGTGGGATTAGACTGGGTGGGATATTAAAGGGTGCGGGGAGTGAGGGGGAGAGTGGGATTAGACTGGGTGGGATATTAAAGGGTGCGGGGAGTGAGGGGGAGAGTGGGATTAGACTGGGTGGGATATTAAAGGGTGAGGGGGAGAGTGGGATTGTCTGACAGTAAGGCTGACTCTACTATCCCTTGCCTCCCTCTCTCTCTCTCTCTGACAGGTTGCGCGGATGCTGTACGGCTTCCTCATGCAGTCGAATAACTCCTGGTTCCGGTCGATCATTAGCCAGGACCTGAAAAACATCCTGACCGGTAAGTGAGTGTCTCCCCTCCCGCCCCCGGAGCGAAGTGGGTGCGGTTACGAGTCGTGTCTCTCCCCCCTTGGAACAGGTACAGCCAATAATCAGAAAGGCGAACGAGAATGCTGGCCTCTATATCGAGAGGACTAGAGTCCAAGGGGGTAGAAGTTACACTTGCAGCTGTACAAAGCCCTGCTTAGACCACACCTGGAGCACTGTGAGCAGTTCTGGGCACCACTTCCTCTTCCTGTTTTTCCTACAGTCCCCACCTTGACAGCCTGCAATTAGGAAGGGCAAATGGTATATCAGGAAGGATATATTGTCCTTGGAGGGAGTGCAGCGTAGGTTTAACAGAATGATACCCGGACTCCAAGGGTTAAGTTACACGAGAGATTACACAAACTAGGGTCGTATTCCCTAGAATTTAGAAGGTTAAGGGGTAATTTAATGGAAGTTTTCTAGATATTAAGGGGAACTGATGGGGTAGATAGAGAGAAACT